>NEWO01001300.1:63067-73227 GCA_003013225.1 Phalaenopsis aphrodite | reverse complement strand
GTAAATAAATAAAGAAATAAAATTATCGGGTGTAGAATTGGAGATTTTAGAGTGACAGACTAAAATCCCCAACTCGGTCCTATCGTTTGGGTGCTGAAGTGTAGATGTTAGCCCTCAGGCGAGGGAAATGTGAGAGCTCCAAAGTGAGAGTCGGTATCCTCCCAACTTAGCCACAGATTCAGTAAATAAGCGTAGAATTAGTCAATGTTCTTTATGCCTGGACCAAAGTGAAAACAATAGGTATGCTCCTATTTGGCACAATACAAATTGAACTGATTCACTTTGTCCATTCACTATAATTTCTTGACAAGGAGAATGATGCTTTCTTAGATATTAAATATCACATTAAAAACTTCATTAGTATAAGTAGTTATTTAATAGTTATTAAAATTAAATATTTATTTCAATTGCATATTAGTGACAGATAAGCAAATTGAACTCCATTGTTGCGATTAAAGTATTACTTTTCTAAAATCTTAGTTCGTAGTTCTAATATTACTCCCTGTGAGATCAATATCTAGGACTCCATTAGAGCCCTATATTACTTGAGCGATACGTATACTTGCGTTGATAGGTGTGACTTTACAATTAATATTTTATACATCCATCTTTATCAAATCAATAACTATTATTAAATTTTGGTATAGTTGCTGAGGAATTAAATCTTTTAGCAACAATATTAAATACTTATATTTTTAAGCATATATAAAGTCGCGGTCACCAAGCACCACATATCCGCGCTTAAGCGCCGATTCACGAAAACCGATTTGTGAACGTTTAAAAGTAAAAATTAACCCCAAAAAATGTGATTTTTGCTCCTGTCATTGTCTTCTTCCTTTTAAGTTCACGGTTTTGAGTTTAGAGCAAACCTTTTTATGAAGATTTCTTGGTGGATTCAAGCCAAATTTGCTAGATTTGGATTTCTTGAGGTATGATCTTCACTTCTATGTAAAAATTTTAGATTTTCACCATGTATTTTGAGAACTTTGTGGAGGTACCTAAAATTTACTATTCATGGTAAAAAACTTGAGAAAATCTATACAAATTGCATAGAAATTGTAGTTTAAGCTTATAGGAGTTAAGTTTAGTAGATTAGCCTTGATCTTTAGAATTATTGTGGAATTTTGCGATAATCGTAGAATGGCCTCAAGAATGAAGATGAGTAAGGGAAATACCCACTTTGATTAAAGCAATTTTGTTAGTTCAAAAGCTTGGGAAAGATATAGTGACACTTTACACTCACAAAAATTTATTCCTGAGAGGTGTTTTAAAAATCTAGGTGGATTCGTGGAGGATTTGATCGTTCGTCAACAATGGGAATGATTCTGTTATTTTTCTGTTATAGCTGTGATTTCTGTAGTGTGGGAGTTCTAAGAAAATCTCCTCAGGCGAAAGAGGATCGAGTCATGGTCAGAGGCAAATTTGCTCCTTTTTTACCGAAGGTAATCAACATGTTCTACCATTTACCTCCTGATATTCTATGTTTTTATTCAAACTATAGTCCTACTAAGATGGAACTGAACGAGATTATATCTGTTTTGACTGTTGGAAGGGGACTATGAAAAATTACAAATGAGAGGAGATTCAACTTTTTCACTTTAAAGTTAAGTGCACCATTGAAGGCGTGGCACTACTTTATTTCAGCTTGTCTGTTACCAACGAATCATCATAGTGAAGTTACGAGGGAAAGAACAATGTTGAATTATTGTATTCAGCAGTGTAAGTCTATCGACATTGAAGCTTTAATTTATCAAACTATCATCAATTCTGCCACTACCGCTACTACTGGAGGTCTGATATTTGCTTCCTTAATCTTTTCTTTATGTCAGCAAGCTGGTGTAAGATATGATAGCTGGGAAGAAGTACTGCTGCCTCTAAAACTGATTACAACTGTGAATGTGAAATCATATTCTGAAAACTCCATTATTGGTTCGAGAGGAGGATTTTTGAGAAGTTATGGAATGTCGACGTCTGCTGCGTCCGCCTCCACTGCTTCTACATCGAGACTATCTACCTCAAGACCATCTACCTAGAGGTGAGTCTACTGAAAATCAGGATCAATTATTATAGAGAATGATGGATAATATTACTTTTATCGTAGATAAGGTCCAAAATCTAGAGCATTTAGTAGATCATATTGATGAATATGTTAGAAGACATAGTGATTATGAAGAGAAATTTCACTCATCTTTGGAAAGCCTCATTAGGGGTAACCAAGGAGTAGAATTCCCTTCATATCCAAAATATTTTGATTATGATCCTACAACTTTTTAGGATAGCGGTGACACTAATGATGATGATGAAGAGGCCTATGGTTCTTTTATGTTTGTAATATGTGATGTACTTTGTGGTGTGAACTTGTTACATCTTGTTGGCACTATTTTTGGTTGAGGAGTTGCCCGTAAGAAGCTGTCGTTCACCGGAATTGAAATCTCGTCGCCCACTTTGAAAGGACATTTTAATTTACATATAGATTTAAGTTTATAAATATATGAAATCAAACTGACCCCATATTTTTTATAGTTTAAATGAAAGAGTGATGTACCTCAAACCCTATATTTATCCCGAAGGATAAACACAAGACTTGAGGATGAAGCTTAATCAAATAAACTAAAAAATATATGACTTCTATTTGGTCTACAAAACCATTTTATTTACCAAAAATTTCTCCTATTTAATATGAAGAATTGAATAGAGTTTATATTAAGCTGGGTTAGGATAAGATTCCTACAAGGGCAAGACCCTATAGTTAATTACATCTTAAATGCCTAAAGTCACTTAAGAAAACACTCAATAAAAATCAGGAAATATTATCTTCAAGGAGTTCAATAGGATAGGAATTTTCAACGAAATCAGACAATGATGAGTAAACATGGAATGGTTCAAATTTGGAGCATTTTATTGTAGAGTCCAAAGGAGGAAGAACTAGGGGATGTCATGGATCTGGAGGAGAACCTCGGTGAATTCCCACTCTATTCTATTGTTTGGCTTCAATTTTGAGGAAAAAATTATTTGAGTATTTCATCCTGCCAATTTTATTTGTTAGGGCTTACATTCGTGTGAAAGAATCACACAAATAGCTTAGAAAAAGTGTGGATTTAGGTCGTGACAGACGACAACCTTGAAATCTTAAGAAGAGTTAGGGCTTAGATTATACAACAGAGCTGTACAAAGGCCTAAAGATAAGGTGAGGATTTATGTTGCATAAGCAAATAACTTTGAAATCCTATGGCTTGTTGTTTAATTCTAAGGAAGGAAATGGTTTAGCTGGGGAAGACAGTTTTTGCTGTTGAAGATGGCTGTGCTGCCCACCATGCTAGCTTCAAGCTCCTTGCCGTGACGAGTTTAAGTTTTCTAGGGTGTCAGGTTATGATGTCAAATTAGATGGCCGTATGGTTATAGTCTTTTAAATATTATGGGTCATGTTAAAGTTGATTAGAGCAACACCAGTTAAGTTCCAATGATTCCTTCGTTCCAATACCATTATTTTCAATTGGATTCACTTAGTCCAAATGAATTTACTAAACTAAACTTAATGAGTTTCATACTTTCATTTAGACCGTGGGAAGCCTCGTTAGCAACCGTAGGTTACCTCCTCTAAGGGACTCCCGATCATCCGATAAAGACGTCTTAATTCAGTTGCAATAGTGGTTCGTGATGTTTGTGATTAAATTTTGAGTTTTCTTATGTTTTGAATGTTGTGGGGGTAGGTTTTATCTTGGTTGATTTTAGTGTTGGTTTTGGTTTTTGGATTTGTAGCTATCCTAGTAGTTTTGGTTTTCATGCAGGGTGCCATTGTTGTTTAATATGTAAGTATTGTAAGCATAAAAAGTAGAGTATGAAAGTACAAGAAAGACATCACTGCAAACTATAAAAATCGTACCTGACAAGTCTTCTCGTTCCACCACATGAAACTCAAAATGCATGTGAGAGCACTTTATATAAATAAAAAAAGGAAGGTTTTAGTGATCTAACCAACCATAGGTCATATCTTGGTGGATCCATATTAATTTGATTAAGGATGATTTTTTTGTTTAGCAAAACATATTAAGTTTAGTAGACCTCTGAGGTTTCCAACTGATCTAGAGAAAGAAGCAAGTACATGCTTCCCTCTCACTGTCTGGTGAAAAGACTCAAGCCCTTTTTAAACTTATTATGTTGCTTAATAACCCATTATGTAAATACCTTTAATGTTAAATGAACATTGATGCTTCAATTATCCCTAAGAGTAGGGTAATTATCACTTATAATTTAATTAGAGGATTATGCTGGCGTAGACCCTCAAAGAGGTAAGTTAATGTTATCAAGACACTTCGCCAACTTTTTAATATGGGCTTGTAGTGCTTTAAAGATGTTTAATTTTTAATTATGTTCACTTTTCTAATCCTCATTTAACCAAATCTGATTTAGCTTAGGTTACTACCAAGCCCTAAAGATCCTGGTGGATGTCTTAGTTATTTAAAAAAGGTTGAATTTTAAGTGATGACTTTTTTTATTATTGAAATTCATTTGAACATCAAGTAGAGGTATTAAATTAGTGAGTTATTAACACCCAAAATCACACCCCTATGTCTAGGGTTAATTATTTTAATAGACTTCCAAATTTTAATAATTTAAGGAAATTGCAAATTTATCCTTTTAATTAAGAAAAGTGAGATTGGTTTCTACAAATTAATCCCTTGTATTTCAATCATCAAAATATGTTAATTAAGATCAAAGGTTGCCCATTTCCCTTTCGTGAATTAAGCCTAAACATTAATTAAGGATAAATTTCTAAAATTACACTTTTGCTCATAAGGCTCTAATTCTTCATAATTCATCAAATTTAATTCAAATGACTTTAAAATTTGCATACCACCTCACTCATGGGTCAATTAAGACATCAAAGGAGAAAATGTGATTTTTCAAAATTTTATTTAATTTATATAATTGTTTATATGCAAGAATTGGATTTTCAAAGAAAATTCTATAACTTGACCAAGGCAAAGCCTAATCCCTTAAAATTTTTAGTAGAGGTAGACTTAGACCAAAGAATCATTCAAGTCAAATTTAATGATATATTGAGTTTTATTTGAATTATTTAAATTATTTTAAGTTCTCGAGTATTTTAAATTATAAAATATTTTAAATGTGGAAAATTAAGGTTTATATTTTTATTAAATATCTCTAAGATTCAGGAACCTAGAAAAAACAAAATTTACATTTTTTTTCTAATTTTTTTCTGAATGTTTAGAATTATTTTAGTGAAAATACATTTTTAGCCTTTAAAATTATTTTAAGCTTCAAAATTCAATATCTTTACATAGAAAATCAGGAAAAATATTCCAATTATTCCTAAGTGCTTAGGAAACAAGTAAGAATATTTCTATGAATTTTATTATTTTTGTAATTTTTATCATTTTTTAATTATTCAAATATTAAAGAAAGGCTCAAAAATGGAAATTTTATTTTAATTACAAATTTTTTTTTAGAAAATTCATTTGATCAGAGAGAGCTCTCCAAAAATAAATTATTATTATTTTTTTAGTTCTATTTTAATTGTTAAAAATCATTTTAGTGTTAAAAATGGCATTTAATTTAGAAAATCAATTTAAGTTAACAAATGAGCTCCAAATATTTTGAAATTTTTATGGGGAATTCTCTGTACTTAACAACCAAGTATTTAAATGTTTCTAGTTGCAAAATTAATTTTCTTTGTTTTTTATGGTTTGGTGAAATTTAAGTGTATTCTTAATGACTTAGCCCATGAAATATTTTCCAAAGGGGTCTCTAGCTACAATAAACCTTTCAAAAATTTCTTGGAATTTTCTAAGCAATATGCTAATTATTATGATTAATATATGCAAATAATAAACATAAACTTGAAAAATATGGATCTCTGTCTAGAGATCTCCTCTGACTTTGGCAAAATCAGAGGATGTTCCCTAAGACAAAGGCAACAACATGTCAAAATTTTAAGCCATGGTGAAATATCTACGTGCATGGAGAATTAAAAGGTTCAAAATAGTGTTTAATTAATTAAAAATAAAATATACATCATATAAACTTCATATTATTTCCACATTATTCTCTTTTATTCACTGAGTAAGAAGGTATTTTTGTTTTATTTTTTTTATTTTTCTACACCAAGATATGAATTTTTGAAGTTAGGGATCATTTTCTAATTTTTTTAATTCCCTATTTATCTGTTTAAATGTGTGGCGCCACCTCATCCTAAGCAGCTCTGAATGATGATGCGAAGCACTCCCATTAGTTGCGCTTTCCACCTTAGCATGCCACACGGCCCGTGATTCACGCACCGAGAGTTCATCCGGTTAGATCTCGTCAGTTAATGAGATAAAGGCCTGATCGGACGACTCCTCATCATCGTCCCCAAATAGAGTGAACTCATAACCGTTGACCCTAAAACCTCAAGATCTCCCCCATTTCTCCACCAAATCACCTCAGGATTTATTCTATGGACTCGTCTAAGTGTGACAAACACATCCATAAGGTAAACATGCCATTAATTTAATTATAATTCTAATCAAAATAGGCTCAAGAAGAGGGGAAGTTCAATACCTTTGCTCTGAGAAGGAAATATTCAATCAGAGGTGCTTGACACGTTCATGGAGGTCTAAGGAGGCTAAGGATTTAGCCTTTGGTCATGGTGAAAGGTCTAGACTCGAATTTGATCAAGGCCAGATTTAGGTGTTTGTCTTGAGCTGTCTTAGAGGCTCTATATGAGGGAGATTTGATAGGGCTTTGTATTAATTCAGTGTGGTGATGGTGTGGTTGAGTTTAATTTTGATTTAGTGCACTGCGGAGGTGTGTTGGAGAATTTCCTGTCTCTGGCAAGGATTTGAGCTAAAAAATTGAGCTCCGACAAGGAGAATTAGGGCAATGGAGTGGTTGGGTTGCACTGTGGAGGTCTCAAGGAAGCTCAAGGAGTGATTTTAGAGGGTATCCTTAAGAATTTTTTAGCATAGCTTCCATGGCCATGGAGGTGGAGGTTTTATAAAAATGGCTTAGGGTGGCTCTGCGGGCCAATTGAGGGATGTAAAATGATGCTTATATAGAGGGCAGAGAGGCTTTAAACTTCAAATGGGATGAGGTGGCCTCTAGGTTTGAATTGGGTGTGGATTTTCTTAAGGTGGCTCACAATTTTGGCTCCTTCAGTGACTAGGCCAGCTGATAAGGCTAGGGGAGGTGGCCAGGAGGTCAGGTGAGCCAGGAGAATCTGTCACAATAATTTATTTGGGCAGGTGTTTAGTTTTGGAAAAAATCCCTTGAGCATAAGCCATTTTGGAAGTAAATCCCTTGATTTGGGAAACTTTTGATCCATGGCTCATTTGGGTGGTTTCATAGTGTTTGGCCTGGTTAATAAGGTCCAAAACTTGGCTGTAGAAGTCTTGCCTTGACCAATTTGGCTAGATTGGGTTAACTTTTGGTGAAGGGGTCCATGTAGGTCAATTTGGTTAAAGCTTGGGTTTGGGCTAGGCTAGCCATGACCTTGAGCCCAATTTATTGATCAACATTGTGTAGATGATTGTAATGAAATTTTTTGGTGAAGGATTGAATTTTTTGTTGAATTCGATTGGGGGTTCAATTTGGAGGATTTTGGAATTTTGGTGACTTTTGGCATGTTGGGTTAGACTTGGGTCAAGATTGGGCTAGGCTTAAGCTAAGTCTAAATTAATTATTTAAAATGTTCAATAGATACATATTAAAGAGTTTTCAACATAAATTGGGTCCCAATTTTTGGGCTAATGCAATCAATTTGGTGGAATTTGGAGGTATGGCCAATTTTGGGCAAAATTAGGGTTTTTTTTGGATTTGGGTTGAAATTAAATGAAATTGAGGTTTTACCATGGCCAATTGAAGGTACATTTTGATGTGTAGAAATGTTAAGAAGAGTTTAGGATTCAAATTGAGACCAATTTAGTAGGTCATGGGGTTCAATTTGGTGGAACCAAGTCATAGGTCCATAATTTAGGTTTTCACTTAGATCAAAATTGGGCTTAAAGTATGGGCCAATTAATCTTAGATATGGTTTATATTGGTCATTTGAAAGATGAATCTGAGTTTAGGATTGAAATTGGAGGAGATTGGGACCAAATTGATGGACATTTGAGTTGAATTTAGGGAAATTGGGCCTTTAAAGGCAATTTGGGGGTTTTAATCAAAATGGTCAAATTGGTCAACTTTGGTCATGTAGTTGTTGAGAAAAATGAAATTAGGAATATTTGGAAGATTTTGGGAATTTTTGAGATTTTTTGGAATTTTTGAAATTTTGGGCTAAGGAGGGCATTTTGGTAATTTTGCAATTTTTGGGTGATTTTGGGTAATTTGGATGTTTTCAAAAGGTTTGAAATGATTTTTGAACAATATTTTGGATAAATTTAGTAATTTTGGCCAAATTTAGGGTTTCAAGTGTACTAGGTAATTTGGGGGAGTTTAGTGGAAAAATGCCAAGTTGAGTATTTTTAGTAGAATATGGGAGCTAACCATCATAAATGAGCTATGGACCAATGAAAACCCTATTTGGGTCCTCTATGTACTGGTCTTAGCTAAACCCTGGCCTAGGGCCAGAGGGTTTAGGGGACCATCTACATGAGTCTCCAAAAGGATTAAGGGATCAAAGTCAAGAAATTTTGGGTTTGTATTTGTGAGTGATTGTGAGTGAGGTGAGTACCTTAGCTCTAGACCAACACCCAAGGTCAACTCTAAGGTCAAGAAGTCCTATGGAACTCTCCTTGGGCTCCCCATAATGACCCCACCTATTAAGTGCTAGAGGTTAGGACCACTATATGGAACTTCAAGTTTAGTAAAGAGGAGTTTGTAATTCATAATAGTGAGGGTTCCTTTTCTAGTTTTCTAAAAATAGTCAACAGAAAAGTCCTATGGCTAGACCTTAGGCTACTAAAGAAGAAAAATTAGACCTCAAACAAAAGTGAGGTCAACAAATGGAAGTGTGGCGTGCTTGGCAAGCACACCGCGCATATTGGCGTTGACCAACGAGATCAACAAAACCAATACAAACACTTAGGTCAATTGACCTGGAAGGAGGTGTAGAATTGAGTGTATTATTTGTTTCCACTGGGGAATTAGCAAGTGAATATTTGATCAAAATCAAGAAGTAGGAACTTTCGCTGGGGATTAGAGAGAGGGTTCGAGTTATCAAATCTCAGGTGTTCATAGAGGATGCTAGTCAGTATGTAAGTGCTGACCCCGAGGTGAGAATTGAAGTTTATGTATTAATTTCAAAAGAGGGTTGGAAGTTATAGAACGACCTTAAAGGACGTTAATAAAAAATTTGGGACTGATTCTAAAATGAAATTGAAAGCTAATGATCAATTTCAAAAGAGAGTCAGTCAAAGGGAGTGAATCAGAAGTTAGGGACTGATTCTAAAATGAGAATTGAAGGTTAATGATGAGAGTTAGATGTTAAGAACTGACCTCAAAGGAAGTGAATCAGAAGTTAGGGATTGATTTTAAAATGAGAATTGAAAGTTAATGATTAATCTCAAAAGATAGTCAGAAGTTAGGGACCTACCTCGAAGGAAGTGAACCAGAAGTTTGAGATAGATTCTAAAATGAGAATTGAAAGTTAATAATCAATCTCAAAAGAGATTCAGAAGTTAAGGACCAGCCTAGAAGGAAGTGAATCAAAAGTTAGGGACTGATTCTCAAATGAGGATTGAAAGTTAATGATCAATCTTAAAAGAGAGTTGGAAGTAAAGGACCGACCTTGAAAGAAGTGAATTAGAAGTTAGGGACATATTTTAAAATGAGAATTGAGAATTAATGATCAATCTCAAAAGAGAGTCACAAGTTAAAGACCGACCTCAAAGGAATTGAATCAGAAGTTAGGGACTGAGTCTAAAATAAGAATTGACAGTTAATGATCAATCTCAAAAGAGAGTCAGAAGTTAAGGACCAACCTCAAAGGAAGTGAATCAGAAGTTATGGATTGATTCTAAAATGATAATTGAAAGTTAATGATCAATTTCAAAAGAGAGTCGAAAGTTAAGGACCAACCTCGAAGGAAGTGAATCAGAAGTTACGGACTAATTCTAAAATGAGAATTGAAAGTTAATGAACAATCTCAAAAGAGAGTCAGAAGTTAAGGACCGACCTCAAAGGAAGTGAATCAGAAGTTAGGGACTGATTCTAAAATG
>NEWO01001300.1:2381-62844 GCA_003013225.1 Phalaenopsis aphrodite | reverse complement strand
GAAGTTAAGGACCGACCTCAAAGGAAGTGAATCAAAAGTTAGGGAATAATTCTAAAATGAGAATTAAAAGTTAATGATCAATCTCAATAGGGAGTTAAAAGTTAAGGACTGACCTCGAAGGAAGTGAATCAAAAGTTAGGGAGTGATTATAAAATGAGAATTAAAAGTTAAAGATCAATCTCAAGAGAGAGTAGGAAGTTAAAGACCGACCTCAAAAAAAAGAGGAATCAGAAGTTAAGGACTGATTCCAAAATGAGAAATTGGTGGTGTTAAACCCATAAAAAATGTGTTATGTGAAAAGATTGACATTAGTGAGGAAAATGTGCAAAATTTTGTGACTTTTGTGCATAACATGAAATTCTACGAGAATGTGAAGAGATTTAGTGCAGGCAAAGATAGTTGTGCTGCGCGAACAAAGAGTAAGAGACCTCAAAATTGAGAGAATCACCTCAACAGATTTATTTTCTTTTCTTGTTGTTTTTATTCACATTTAATTATCAAAATATGTTTTCAAAAATATAATTTTAGTTTGTTGATTTTTCAAAAGAGAATTGTTTTATTGTTTGCTTGTTTGTGATTTTTATTTAAATTTTATTATCGTCAACTTTTTTTTGGTTTTGTTGTTTCGTTCTTGTTCTTTATAATCTTGAACCAACGTATGGTCTATGGATTTTATCAATCGCACAAAAATTCAATTGAAAATACGACAAATTTCTTAAAGAAACTTCATTAATATGTTCCAATAAATGTTACAGATTGAATGTAGGCCAAAGCCTCAAAATGTACAATATGCTAACTGCATCAAAGTACATCGACAAATGTTCCAAGCCAAGTATATATCATAGGTTGAGCATGTCTGATATATATCATATCTGCTGTATCAAAATGCAGTTAAATGGAAAGGATTTCCCTGAATGTCTGTCTCTGGTGGGGCAATCTCCTGATCGAGCAGACCTTATAAGTCACGCTCTACGACAAGAGTTCCCTTTGCATGTACTTAGAGGTACAACCCTCCCTGAATGTCTATCATAGGTTGAGCATGTCTGATATAATTCTTCCAACTATGGATCTGGTTGAAATCCATATGGAATTTTCTTGTTATCCATTTGTCGAAAGGTCACAGACACCCTATGGTGTCGCACCCCTGGAGTACAGTGCCTGGAGACGTCAGCTCCATTCCCTTTAAGGGCTAGCATTAAACCAACAAGTAGTGGAATGTCTACAGATCCTCTGAATTCACCAGGGCTGATAATATCTATTTATTTTCCAAATAGAATGTTGCTTTTGCTCATGAATGAGACAGTGCAGAAATGTCTCAAAAATCCATGATGATCAATGTGCGCAGGTATGCAGTCTCCTTCACCGTATATGTTGATGATGCAGCTGTTAAGAATGCAGTTAGCTGGTAGTATACTCCATTAGACCATTCTTTTAATCATCGATTTTATCATTGAAGGTAGTGGATCCATTTGGTCGTGTATGAGAATCTTAGGAGGATTTCCTTATTTATCGTTAGTAAAGTTGTAGCAGCAGCCGCACTGGATAGTGATACTCCCCTTTCTCGCATCCACTTTCTTGGCTTGGAATAGGTTCTTTCCATAAGTAGGCCTGCTTGACCTCTCTCATGTCAAAAATGAAGTCGAGAATGTTTTGTTCATCACTTTCTGAGAAGACCCTGGTGTATAATTCCAACCCTTCTAATATTTTGATGAACCTCCCTTGCACTTCTTCATAGAATTTGAAGTCCCTTTTGCTTATTTTGCTTATTCTATAGTATTCTGCCGTACTTATGACCGGCAGCTATCGAGGATGATCCCTCATTTCAACAGTGGGAACCCAAGTTGGTGCTGATTCTAGCGCTAACGGAATGTGTGACTCGGCATCCAAAGGGACATATGGCTCTGGACTCTATGGGACATATTGATTAGTTCCCAGCGGGACATACGACTCCCCCATTAGGCAATTGACGGTTTGAGACCCATCATCAGTAAATGCATACTCCTCTAAGGTGTTGTAGTGATGTAGGTGTAGGACATTACAGTCTGGGCATTCCACCCCTGTAGCTGACACTCGTGCAGGTATTTCTGCGTTGTAGGTCAGGCAACCCATGTAAAGAACATCTGAAGCTGGTAGTATTTCCAGCTTTGTAACAAACCCGAACTCCTCATTTGTAGCAGGCAAGATGGAAGAGGTTTCTCTCATACCTGGATCATAAATGTTCCCTTCAGGAATAGAGGTGAGCAGGTCCTCTGCCTCTTTCTGGCATCTCCTCTCCTCATGTAGGAAAGCCCTCTGCTTTCGGCAGCTAGCATTTCTGCACTGAGTTCTTCATAGTGAAGTATCCGGTAATCTTGCATTATTGGCAGTGACTAGGCCCCCAGGTGGCGTAATTATCATGGATGGTAGGGGCTAGGCCCTTCCATCGGGTCTTGTTGTCCCATCACATTCTTTCCCTTCAGTGATGAATTGTCTTTGGTGGTCAAGCTTAGCAGTGAGGGCAGCCATTCCTTTTCCTACCAGCTGACGACATCCATTAGAAGCCCTACATAATCCATGTCAACTTGATTAAATTCAATGTCAAAGTTTATGGTGCCACCCTGTAGTGTCATTTCCTTATTGAGTGTGAGGTTCCAACCATGTTTAAAGGAGAAGATCAGCCTCTAGCCTGACATTTCTCTGCAGATGACAAGATAAATGCCAGTGAGCTGAAAATTAGCGTGAACAAGAACAAAACAAAGTTTTTATTAAAGGAAATTTAAGCTTATTTTGGTGAAGAAGTCACTTATTTGTGTATGAATTCTGTTTAATTTAGTAGGATATTAAGTTTAAAAAGAGAAAATTGAATTGTGTAATTTTCAAAAAAATTTCTATATGTTGAGGTTAATCTTATTACAAAAAATTTTGGACCAGGTCACAGACATTTGACCACATAGATAACCCCAAAATAATCCAAATTTGAAAATTTTAAATAAACTGATGGTAAGCAATTTCAGGTTGTGCGGTATGTCTTCAGGTATCGTCCGTTGATTGGTAGCATGGGTCTTTAACCCCAGAAATCTACTAACTGGTGGGTTCCTCCTACATAAACCTTTTCAACAACAAATGGTCCCTCGTAAGTTGGCTTGAATTTTCCATCTATCTTGCAACGTGCAAGAATAGGCCTTTTGAGCCCGAGTACAAGGTCACCAACTTTAAATGTCCTTGGGGGGACCAATTTTGGTAAAGTTCAAAGTGTTCTTGTGCTTCAAGTTGATTTCCTTTAAGACTATCCAGCTCTTCAAGTCTGAGTTTTTCACTTTCTTCTATTGTGAGTTGGTTGGCAACAGTGACTCTGAGAGACGACATCTGAATTTCTAACGGTAGCACAACCTTGGACCTGTACATGAGCATGTAGGATGTACACTGAGTGGGAGTCCTGAACATCATCCGGTAGGCTCACAAGGCTTCTTGTCCCAATCCCTTTTGTCTTCATCCAGTGTTTTCTTTAAAATCTATACCAAGGTCTTGTTGAAGGCTTCAACCAAGCCATTTGCTCTGGGATAGTAAATTGTATAGTATCTCCAATCTATTCCATGTCTTTTGATGAAATTGTTGATTTTTGTGCTTTTAAAAGCTGTCTTATTGTCAAAAATTATTCTTCGCGGTACTTTGAAATGGTAGACAATTTGAATTTTGAAGAATTGAAAGACGTGATGTGTTGTAACCTCTCGTAAAAGTACTTCCTCTACCCATTTTGAGAAGTAAACCATAGCGACGAGTATAAATCTTTGTCCTTTGGAAGATGGAGGGTCTATCAGACCTATTTTGTCCGTGCCCCAACACTCGAATGGCCACCAGACAACGGTTGGGTGTATAATATTCGGAGGTTGGTGTAAGACCACCTTATGCACCTAGCACTAGTGACATCTTCTTGCTGTATCCATGCAGTCATATATCATTGTTGGTCAATAATATCCGAACCGTTTGATTTTTAGTTTCATCTTTGACCCTGACTGGTGAGCGCCACACAATCCGGTGTGTACTTCTTTGACAATATTCTAAACCTTGAATCTGCTCAAACATTGTAGCCACATCTGGTCGAACAATCTCTTGTATAGGACGTCACCTACTAGAGCGTAAGACATAGCCCTTTTTGTAATGTGATGTGCCTCAAACTTGTTCTCTAGCAACTTTCCAGTATGCAAATATTTTATTAATGGCTTGTGCCAATCTTCATTGATATCAACAACTGCATTCATCACTTCTTCTTTTTTAAACTTGTGTATAGTTTGGAGGTCAATTCAAGACAAAAATTGTCTTCCTTGTACCATGATTTCAATGGAATCCTTCGAGGGACACACCAGCTCCTTACCAAGTTTTTCTAGAGCATTGGCATGAGCATTATCTCCCCTAAAAATCCAGTAGAAATTCACATTAGGGATATGCTCCAGTAGCTTCATCATGTACGATGGTATTCTGCTAGTCATGGTTTCAAAATTTTGTATTGTCCGACAACTTGTTGGAGGACGAGCTGGGAGTCGCCATAGATGACAATGTTAATTATATCCATTAAGATTAAAAATTCCAATATGGTGATTAAAGCTTCATATCCTGCCTCATTATTGGTGCATGGCTCTGTCAGGTGGTATGAGAACCTTAATATACCCTTATCTAGTGTGATGATAATCAAACTGATCCCTACTTTGCCTGGTACAACTGTGTCTGATCCTTTGTCTTGTCTGGTTGATGAAGCACCGTCAAAGTACATTTCCCACCATCGTGCACTTAAGAATTCCATTTGTAGTATCAGCTCATCTAGTAGTTCCTCGTTGAGAGGGGACCCAGCTGACAGTGGGTGTGCAACGAGAAAGTCTTCTAGAATCTGTCCCTTGATAGCATGGAGGGGAACAAAAGTTATATCAAATTGCAATAAGATCATTGACCATCTTTATAGACATCAAGAGAGTGTTGGTCGGGTCATCAAATATTGCAATGGACTAACTTTTGAAATTAGGGTAATTTTATGAGAAAACATGAAATGTCTAAGTTTTTGGGCGGCAACAATTAACATTAAACAAAGCTTCTAGATAGGTGGATACCTTATCTCCATCAGTATTAGACGATGACTCAAATAGTAGAGTGCATTTTCTTTACCCTCATCATTGACTTGTGCTAATAGGGCTCCAAGAGAGTCATCTAAGGCCGTGGTATATAGTATCAACGGTTTCCCTGGGATATGGGCTGCCAAAACAAGAGGTGTCATTAAGTATTTTTTAACTTCCTAGAAGGTTCACTGACATTTCTCTTCCCAAACAAATTTGGCATCCTTTTTGATTAATGTCGAGAACGACTGACACTTACCTGAGAGATTAGAAATAAGCATCTCAGATATGCCAACTTCCTCTGGAAGGAACGTAGTTGTTTCAAGGTTTTAGGAGGAGGTGTTTCTAGATAGCTTTAATCTTATCTGGGTCAATCTTGATTCCCTGATGACGGATAATGAATCTTAGAAATTTTCAGGAGGTAACGCCAAAAGCGCACTTTAAGGGATTCATTTTAAGGTCATATCGTTGTAACCGTTCAAAAACAATCCTTAAATTGCAGAAATGATCTATATTCTGTTTACTTTTGATGACCAAATCATCTACATAGAATTCCACTTGCTTGTGAAGGAGGTCAACAAAAATCTTCATCATTGCACGTTGGTATGTTGCTCCCGTGATATTTAGGCTGAACGACATCACTGTGTAACATAAAATTCCAATCGATGTTCTGATGGTTGTAAGTGCTGCATCCTCGGGATCCATCTTGATTTGGTTGTATGTCGATGATCCATCCATGAAGGAGAAAATTTCGCGTGTTGAAGCGATATCCACCATCATTTCTGGTATTGGTAGTGGAAACTCATCTTTTGGACATGCCTTGTTCAAATCCCTGATGTCTACACAAACACAGATTTGTCCATTTTTCTTCTTAACAGGTACAATGTTAGCCAACCACTTAGGGTATTGCTCTTCTTTCACAAAGTTAGCGTATATTAATTTATTCGCCTCGAAAATTACTTGTTGCTCTATTTTGAGGCGCATTCTTCTGGGAGCTTGTCTTACTGGGGTTATATTCTTATCTACCTGAGTTTATGAACTGCAACCTCCGCTAACAGTCCTGACATCTCATCATAGCTCCATGCAAAGCAATCTTTGAATTTTGTTAACAATCTAATCAATTGCAGAGATTCTTCATCATTGAGTAGAGAACTTATAAATGTAGGTTGGGGCTGCTCCCGAGGTTAATTTCCTTCAATTCATCAATAGTTGATTTAATTTTCTCCTCAAATTTTGGCAGAGCATTTTCTATTAGTTGATCAGTAGAGTCATCCTCCATATCGATGCAATCCTCTTTTGATTCACTAATACAACCATGCAAAATTCTGAATCATCGGCTAGCTTGATTGTACCAAATCTGAGACCCTCTTTTGAGTTGGGAGTTCGACTTTTAACATTCCATAATTTTTCAAAAAGTTGAAATTTATCTTTTGGCATTCTTTTGGCAAGTTTCCCCGTTGAATTAACTTTTATACACAAGGTGAAATGTAACCAAAAGACAATTCCATTAACTCATAAGGATCGTCATCCAAATTTACATGATTTTCAAGATCAGTAGAGGTAGAAGCACGATAAAACCGGATTGTCTTTGAACCAGCACTATAGACTTCTTTGACCTCTAAACTCTCGAGCTTTTGAGGGAGAATCGGATTAAGGGTCACGGTGTTCACATAGTGGTTTATCCAATCATACATTGTCTCGTATTTGCTTTTCACTTCATCTTCTAAGGATATCTCGTATTGAGGTTTCTTCAATTTTGTCATCATTATTTCATCTTTGGAATTGTCTTCATCACCAAGGTTGATGGTTGGCCCAATCCTTAAGTTGATTCTTCCACGTTCATGTTCCCGGCCTCGACCTTGGGTGCACGAGCTAAAAGAGCCTCCACCAACTTGTTGCAAAAGAGTGGTGGAAAATCGTTGAATCGGATTTGAATGGCCTCCTCTTTGTCATTTTTTTGAATTTTCACTTTTATTTGTGACAATTTCATTAGAGAAGATGGTTTTCTTCGGAGGCGCGTAGTAGGCAGCATCTTCATGAATATCAACTTCTTGAACTGAAAACGACTGTAAAGCTCCCTTGATGCAATGCTCTTGTCCCTCTTTGTAAACTTGATGCATTGATGCAAAGACAATGGAACCATGTTGTGTTCATGAATCCACGGTCGACTCAGTAGAGTTTTAAAAGAGGTCTCAGCATCGATGATATGAAATTTAGCGGTTGTTGCTAGTTCTCTAACCTTCATAAACAGTGTAATAGATCCAAGGGCTCTCCCTCCCTTTTGATTGAATCCCCTTAACATCATTTTATTAGTCATAAGTTTCTGAGCTTCATTGTCCAAATAGGCCAACATCTGTAGACTCATCAAGTTTAAGGATGCTCCTAAATCTACTAAAACTCTGGACAACATAAATCTCTCGATGTTAACATAGATGTAAAGCAATCGGTTGTGGTCGGCGGTACTAAGCAGCAAATCTTATCTGTGAAGTTTACCCCGGGTTGTTCTTTCAACAAAAAAAACTTCATCTGAGGATGAGCTGACCGCCTGAGCTAGGCAAATCTCTGGGTCAAGTAAAGGTGTAACCATAGACTCTCTCATCTCCCTTGATAGGATCAGAGCATCGTAGATGCCTAATCTAGTCAGAAACTTCCTAAGATGAGCTAGCACATTATAATCCACTTTGTATGATCCTCCAATTTTCTCTTGGTTGTGCGGTTCTTCCACTGGTGGAGGTGGAGGTAGCTCTTCTCGAGTTAATATTTGTTTTCCTTCTCATGACATCATTGTTGAATCTTTTAGTGTTTCCTCTTTGTCAGAAAGATCTAAGTTGATGGAAAGCAGTGCACTGTGGTGCTCGAGAATTGGTTCCTCACTCCTAGTGCTGTCATAAGTGGTATCGTCAATGTCTTCTTTGGTCTTGTTAGCGAGTTCATCGGACTCAAGTATGTTTTTTAGGATCATTTTGGGAATCAATATTGAAGCTAGATTGGTTAAAATCAGTTACGTTATCACAAGAAACAGTTAAAATGTAGTCGAAATCAAAATCATTATATTCATAAGACCCCGGAGGGATAAAAAGATAATCATACAAAGTCAGGGTTTCCCGAATCTGAGACAAGCAATCTAGTAGAGGCAGCTCCTATCCTACCCCTCGTGCTGTCGATTTTTGCAGTTTTATTCTTCTTTTTCTTTATCTTTTACGATGATGAATCTCTTGGCAGGTTGAAGACTCTGAACGGAGGCTTGTTTTGATGCATTCTGGATTTGATTCAATATTTTCTTGGATGATTTGCTCCAAACTTCATTCCATCTATCTTTTCTAGTATAGGCAGAAAATTATTTTGATGAATCTTGTAATTATTTTAGGACCCTCTTAAGCTTGTTCCAAGTCGTACTCCATCCATCCTCTCCAATATACAGATCAATCGGAGAGATTGGTTTGGCCAAAATCATATTTATGGAACCTTTTTCTGGTTCTTTTAAATATTTATTTGGGATCATTATATTCCCTTCTTTAAGGTTCTTCTCTAGCCAATCCTTAAAGATGAAACATTCTTCGATAGTGTGCTCAAGCAACATGTGGTATGGGCAATAATTCAGTTGATCCTTCTTGTCAACCTCTTCGGGTTTCTTTAGATCTGGTAATCTGAACTCAGACTTCTCATCAGACTTCTGAACTTTTTGGATATGGCTTCATCTTTGAAAGAATACACCATTTTTTGTCGTTCTGCCAAAGATATTCTCTTATTCCTTGTTCAAGGTGATCCTTCTTGAGGCGGTCGCTGGTTGGACTGGTTACTCTATTTCTGAGCATGCTATGATGAAGATTGGCAAGGATTATCTGAATATATCTTCATTGGTTGTTTTCCTTTATCAACAGTCACTACTATTTCTGACCTCTTTTCAAATACTCTGGTTGCCTTGAATTTCTTGTGAGAATCCATATGTTTGATTTCCTCTTGAAGACTGCTGGCTTTACTGAGTAGCTTCTCAAAGGATTTAATGGTGAGTCCCTTGAGCATGAAAGCTACTGGCCCATGAATGCTTTTGAGTAAAATCTTAATTGTGTGATGTTCCTATAGCTGAGGTTCACACTTCATGCTAAGGTTTCTTCACCTCAACATGTAAACCACCCAAGTCTCATTGGGCTATTGCTTTTCCATCATGAGCCCTCCTTTAAAAATATGGTGTTGCACTCCGGCAAATCTTTTCACAAATAATTATTCTAGCTTGGCAAATGTATTAACTGATCCATTGGGAAAATCCGCACACCAATCAAAAGCAATCCCTAACAAGCTGCTGACAAACTGTTGGAAGAGTAAAGATTCATTACTCCTTGTGTTACAAAAACTGGCTCTAAATAGTGCTATATGTTGTCTGGGATTTCCAGTCCCATCAAATATCTTAAAGTTTGGGCCCATGAAACCCTTGGGGAAGGGTATGACATCGAATTCTTCCAGGCAAGGTCAACCCTTTAAAACCAATGCACCACCCTTAGATTGGGTTAAGGCCTCCCAAAATTGCTCAACCATTTGCTTAAATTCCTTCTCTGACATGGCGCTCGATGGAGAATCCTTCTTTGGTTGCTCCTCCCTATTTGCTGAGACAACTTCTCTTCTTTCATATGTAATGTGTATAATTTCTGGTTGGTTGACCTTTGGAGAGGCTAACTGTGGGGGTTGAGATTGTCCTTAAATTGTGGTCATGGCGGTCATGGATGTGGCCATCTCTTCTATTCATTTCATTAGTTGGCTGACTTGCTCATCCCTTAAGAAAATAGCCCTACACAGCTCATCTATGGCATTCTCTTCGATAAGAGGTTAAGCCTCATGCACAGATGTAATGGCTCTGGTTTCAATGACATGGACATCCATGAAATCTTCTTGGAGGTTATCATTATAGTCAAAGTCTTCATCATCAACAATGGAGACTCCATGTTCCTGAGCCAACTCGAAAATCTTGACCCTGAGCTTTTCAACTTTTTTTTCAATTATTGATTCTTGAATTTCCTTAAGATTTGGAGGACCCTGCTAGACCTCCTCCTCTTATTCATCCATCTCACTGGTAATTGCTACGACAATGTTATTTACTTCGAACCTTAGCTTCATTCCATGATCTTGCTCTGTGGGCTCATTGGAATGTATCAGTACGTTGACCCTGGCTACCCACACTTTCCTCTTTGACAATGATGTCTCAGGATGGAGTGTCTTAGCAGAAACATCAGTATGTCGAGGAAAATTATGCTCCCCATGGTGAAAACCAACTACAGTACTTGGTAATCTCTTCATCTTTTCCTTTGGAATTTTAGGAATTTCTTTATAATGGGTGATTGGCAGAATTCTCGGACCCATTCTTGACTTAACCGATCGATGCCTTGTGTTCCTAGTAGCGGTAGAAGCTGTGGCGACAATAGCAGCGTTGACTCTGCTTCCTTAGCGGAACCAGACAGGAATACGAGCAGGCAAATCTTTAGTTGACTTTTTAGATCATCTGACAGATTTGATGTCTCTTAAAATTTCTTTCTTCATATGAGGGGAAATTGCATGCCCCACTTGTTTAAGTAACTCATTAACTGAGCAGCCCTCTTTAGCAACTAGTCTCTGAAAAACTGAAGTGACTCGGGTGACAGAAGTAGGTTTCTTTTCTCCACACACTGTCCATGAAGTGTCGGTAATGCGGCGATAGCTTTTTGATAACTCTTGTATCCATCAGTATCCATTAAAGGATGGAGTCTACTTCCCCGCAGAAGTGGATATGTTTCCAGTAATCTTGATTTTTCTTAGTGAAGATCTTCCTTAACGGGTATCTCCTCAGGAGCCTGGCTTTAATGGCCCTCTGAACTCTCCTGTTGCGGTTTCTCCTTTGAGTTCGGGTTAGTGGTGTAGTTCTTAAACTTGATCCGATTTCAAATATTTATTGTGTGAGAGCTAATTTCACAGTCAAAGTCGAATCTTCAATGATCATTACTTCTTTTCCCTTAGCAGCAGCAAGGACAACAAGCTTGGTAGGCGCCATAGTGACAACAGTTCTCTTGGCCTTCTTATAAGGAGGGAAGTTCTGAAGACAGTTAAGGTTGAATTAAGTAGACGGCTCCTGAACTTCTGGAGCGGCGACTTTCATTATGACGAATGGGGCCTTCCTGAGGATAACCTCGAGGTATTCAAATCCGGCTCCGAACTTAATGGTAGGAGCGACATTGCAGGCTTCATGGCTTGTCGGCAAGTTACAAGAAAAAGTCAGTGTTGGGCAGGCCATTGCAACAGTCGTAAAATAGAAAGCTCTAGGGTTACCTATATGGTAAAAAAAACCTTGTAATCTTAGTGCAAGCACTAAAAATTAACAGAGGTTGATCTGTAGACCGGGTAAATCTTAGTTTATGGGGATTTTAAAATTTTTACTAAAAAGGTGATTTAAAAGTAGAAAAATTTAATTAATATAAGAAAAATTAAAGTGCACGTAGCATGACACAATTCTATTCAATTTGTAAAATATCAAATTAAAGTCGAAAATGAGATGTGAAGTGTTGAGGACCTAGTGTAGGACCAACTTAAAAACACACAATGCCTAGGTGGAACTAGTTCACCAACACACTTATTGGGGTTTGACCACACATGAAGATTAAAAAGTCCTTAATGGCCTCTTGAACCCCTCCATTCAAAGGTGGTTAAACAGACGGTCCTGAAGTCCAAAGAGTTGACCGTACTTTCCCAAGACAAAAATGGGTAAAGTATGTCAACAGAGGAAGAGTAATTTGGTCCAAAAGGGACATGGACACATTACTGACGTGTGAAATAATACTTCCTGATTTAAATGGAAAGAAAAGCTTGTCCCCAACGGATTTACCAGAAGCTGTCGACACTATTTTTGATTGAGGTGTTTCCTGTAAGAAGCTGTCAGTCACCGGAATCGAAATCCCATCGCCCGGTTTGGAAGGACATTTTAATTTATATATAGATTTAAGTTTAGAAAAATATGAAATCAAACTGACTCCGTGTTTTTCATAGTTTAAATGAAAGAGAGTTGTACCTCAAACCCTGTATCTATGCCGAAGAATAAACACAAGACTTGAGGATGAAACTCGATAAAATAAACTAAGATATGACATCTATTTGGTCTGTGAAACCTTTTTATTTGCCGATAATTTTCCCTATTTAATATGAAGAATTAAATAGGGTTTATATTAAGCTCGGTTTGGATAAGCTCCCTATAAGGGCAAGCCCCTATAGTTAATTACTTCTTAAAAGACCAAAGTCACATAAGAAAACTCTCGATAAAAATTAGGAAATGTTATCTTCAACGAGTTCAAAAGGATAGGAATTTTCAACAAAATCGGACAAAAAGGTGTGAATGGGGAAAGGTTCAAATTTGGAGCATTTTATTGTAGAGTCCAAAGGAGGAAGAACTAGAGGATGTCATGGATCTGGGGGAGAACCTCAGTGACTTCCCAGTCTATCCTATTATTTGCTTCAGTTTTAAGGAAAAACTTATTTAAGTATTTCATCTTATCAATTTTATTTGTTAGGGCTTACATTCATGTGAAACGATTGCACAAATAGCCTAGAAGATGTGAGGATTTAGGTCGTGATAGAAGACTACCTCAAAAATCCTAAGACGAGTTAGAACTTAGATTGTACGACAGAGATGTACAAAGTCCTAAAGATAAGGTGAGGATTAATGTTGCATAAGCAAAAAACCTTGAAATCCTATGGCTTTTTGTTTAATTCTAAGGAAGGAAATGTTTTAACTAGGGAAGACAGGTTTTGCTGTTGAAGATGATTGTGCTGCCCGCTATGCTAGCTCCAAGCTCCTTGTCGTGACAAGTTTAAGTTTTCTAGGGTGTCAAGTTATGATGTCAAATCAAGTGGCCCTATGATTGTAGTTTTTTAAATATTATGGGGCATGTTGAAGTTGATTAGAGCGACACTGGTTAGGATCCTATGGTACCCTCGTTCTGGTACCATTATTTTCTATGGGATTCACATAGTTCAAATGAGTTTACTAAACTCAGCTTAATGAGTTCCATACTTTCATTTAGACTGTGGGAAG
Organism: Phalaenopsis aphrodite; assembly: GCA_003013225.1. Taxonomy (NCBI): domain Eukaryota; kingdom Viridiplantae; phylum Streptophyta; class Magnoliopsida; order Asparagales; family Orchidaceae; genus Phalaenopsis; species Phalaenopsis aphrodite. Next base: position 49,716 of record NEWO01001300.1, on the reverse strand, counting down.
CCTCGTTAGCAACTGTAGATTACCTCCTCTGAGGGATTCCCGTTCATCCAATAGAGACGTCCTAATTTAGTTGCAATTGTTGTTTTGTGTTGTTTGTGATTAAATTTTGAGTTGTCTTATGTTTTGAATGTTATGGGGGTGAATTTTATCTTGGTTGATTTTAATGTTGGTTTTGGTTTTTGTTTTTTGGCTATCCTAGTAGTTTTGGTTTTCATGCAGGATGGCATCATTGTTTAGATTGCAAGTGTTGTAAGCATAAAAAGTAGAGCATTAAAGTACAAGAAAGACGTCACTATAAACTATAAAAAGTGTACCTGGCAAGTCTTCTCATTCCATCACTTGAAACTCAAAAATGCATTTGAGAGCACTTTATATAAAGCGTAAAAGTAAGGTTTTAGTGATCTACCCAACCTTATGTCATATCTTCGTGGGTCCCTATTAATTTGATTAAGGATGATTTTTTTATTCAGCAAAATATATTAAGTTTAGTAGACCTCTGAGGTATCCAACAAATCTAGAGAAAGAAGCAGGTTCATGCTTCCCTCTCACTGCCTGGTGAAAAGTCTCGAGCTCTTTTTAAACTGATTAAGTTTCTTAATAACCCATCCTGTAAATACCTTTAATGCTAAATGAATATTAATGTTTTAATTAACCCTAAGAGTAGGGTAATTATCACTTATAATTTAATTTGAGGATTATGCAGGTGAAGACCATTAAAGGGGCAAGTTAATGTTATCAAGTCACTTAGCCAACTTTTTAATTTGGTTTTGTAATGTTTTAAAGATGTTCAATTTTTAATTAAGTTCACTTTTCTAATCCTCATTTAACCAAATTTGATTTAGCTTAGGTTACTACTAAGCCCTAAAGATCCCGGTGGATGTCTTAGTTATTTAAAAAAGGTTGAATTTTAAGTGATGATGATTCATTTCCTTTTTTTAAGGTATTAAATTAGTTAGTTATCAACACCCAAAATCACCCATATGTCTAGGATCATTTATTTTAATAAACTTCCTAATTTTAATCATTTAAGGAAATTGCAAATTTATCCATTTAATTAAGAAAAGTGAGATTGGTTTCTACCAATTAATCCCTTGTGTTTCAATCATCCAATTATGTTAATTATGATCAAAGGTTGCTCATTTCCCTGTCTTGAATTAATTCTAAATGTTAGTTAAGGCTAAATTTCTAAAATTACACTTTTGCCCCTAAGGCTCTAATACTTCATAATTCATCAAATTTAATTCAAATGACTTTAGAATTTGCATCCCACCTCACTCATGGGTCAATTAAGACATCAGAGGAGAAAACATGATTTTTCAAAATTTAATTTAATTTATATAATTATTTATATGCAAGAATAGGATTTTTGAAAGAAAAATCTATAACTTGACCAAGGAAAAGCTTAATCACTTGAAATTTTTATTGGAGGTAGACTTAGACCAGAGAATCATTGGGACCAACTTTCATGATAAATTAAGTTTGATTTAAATTATTTTAAGTTCTCGAGCATTTAATAATTATAAAATATTTTAAATGTGGAAAATTAAGTTTTATATTTTTATTAAATATCTCTAAGATCAAGGAACCTAGAGAAATAAATTTCACATTTTTTCTAATTTTTTTTGAATTGTTAGAATATTTTAGTGAAAATCTATTTTTAGCCTTTAAAAATTATTTTAAGCTTCAAAATTTAATATCCTTACTTAGAAAATAAAGAAAAATATTCTCATTATTCCTAAGTGCTTAGGAAATAATTTAGAACTTTTCCATGAATTTTATTTTTTTTTGTGATTTTTATCATTTTTTAATTATTTAAATATTAAAGAAAGGCTTAAAAATGGAATTTTTATGTTAATTACAATTTTATTTTTAAGAAAATTCACTTGATTACAAAGAACTATAAAAAGCTAACTTTTATAATTTTTTTAGTTATATTTTAATTGTTAAAAATGATTTTAGTGTTAAAAATGACATTTAACTTAGAAAATCAATTTGAGTTATCAAGTGAGCTCCAAATATTTTGAAATATTTTATGGGGAGTTCTCTGAACTTCAAATTACAGTGGAGATTAAAAACTAAGTCATTTAGATGTTTATATTTCCTAAAGTAATTTTTTTGTGTTTTAGGGTTTGGTAAAAGTTAAGTGTATTCTTAAAGACTTAGCTGATGAAATATTTTCCAAAGGGGTCTATGGCCACAATAAACCTTCCAAAATTTTCTTGGAATTTTCTAAGAAATATGCTAATTATTATGATTAATTTATGCAAATAATAGACATAAACTTGAAAAATATGGATCTCTGTCTAGAGATCTCCTCTGACTTTCGTAAAATCAGAGAATGTTCCCTCAGATAGAGGCAACAACATGCCAAATTTTCAAGCCATGGTGAAATGTCTACATGCATGGAGAATTAAAGGACACAAAATAGTGTTTAATTAATTAAAATTAAAATATGCATCACATAAAATTAAAATTATTTTCATATTATTTTCTTTTGTTCACTAAGCAAGTGGGTATTTTTATTTTATTTTTGTAATTTTCTTATACCAAGATCTGAATTTTTTAAGTTACGGATCATTATATGATTTATTTAATTCTTTATTTATCTTTTAAACAACAAGCCATAGGATTTTGAGGTTGTTTGCTTATGAAACATAAATCCTCAACTTATCTTTAGGCTTTTATACAGCTTTATACAACTCTGCTATACAATCTAAGCCCTAACTCGTTTTAGGATTCTGAGGTTGTCGTTTGTCACAACCTATATCCTCACATCTTTCAGGTCATTTGTGTGATGTTTCACATAAGTGTAAGCCCTAATTAATAAAATTGACAGGGTGAAACAATTAAATAATTTCTCTCCAAAATTTAAGCTAAATCATAGGGTAGTATGGGAGTCATAGAAGTTCTCCTCTGGATCTATTACATCCCCTAGTTCTTCCTCATTTATATTCTACAATAAAATGTTCCAAATTTGAGCCATTCACATTTTACACCCCTTTGTCCGATCTCGTTGAAAAGTCATATCCTTTTGACCTCTTTGAACATAATATTCCTGATTTTTATCGAGACTTTTCTTAGATGATTTTGATTATCTAAGATGTAATTAACTATAGAGGCTTACCCTTATAAAAGCTTTCAGCTTAATATAAACCTTATTCAGTTCTTCATATTAAATAGGGGAACTTGTTGGCAAATAAAAAGGTTTTGGCAGACCAAACGGATGTCACATATTTCTTAGTTTATTTGATCGAGTCTCACCCTCAAGTCTTGTGTTTATCTTTCGGGATAGATACAGGGTTTGAGCTATAGTGCTCTTTCATTTAAGCTATGAAAAATATGAGGTTAGTTTGATTTCATATTTTTCCAAGACTATATATATATATATATATATATATATATATATATATATATATATATATATATATATATATATATAACCAAAAATAGTGCCAACAGGAACTAAAGTATTGTACATACAGATCATTCTGCTATTAAGTATTTAATAAAAACAAGGATGTAAAATCTAGACTAATACAATAGATTCTTCTTTTTCAAGAATTTGACTTTGAAATAGTAGATAGAAGAGGACTTGAGAATCTATTTGTTAATCATCTCTCTAGGCTTGAATTAGAAAAACTACTCTTTGTTGAAAAGGAGATTAATGAAATTTTTTCAGATGAAATTTTTTTCATTTTTAATGAGTGGCGTGTTCCATGGTATGCTAACATTGCAAATTTCATTGTTGTGATATTATACCCTATGGAATGACATAGAAATAGAAGAGAATATTTTTATCTGAAGTTAAGTCTTTTATTTGGGATGACCCATTTTAATATAAATAAGGAAAGGACCTAATTATTTGAAGATGTGTGCCTTTAGAAGAAACTTTTGAAATTATCCAAAAACATCATAATTTTGATTTGCGGGACATTTTGGTGTTGAAAAAATAGCATTCAAAATTTTAGAATCTGAATTTTATTGGACTACAATCTTTAGAGATGTTAATGCTTATATCAAAACTTGTGATTGATGTAAACAAGTAAGCAATATTTCTAAAAGGAATGAAATGCCCCTCAATTATTGTTAGAAGTTAAGATATTTGATGTTTGGAAATTAGATTTCATTAGACCATTTATACCATCTTACGGGAATTTATATATATTGTTAGCAGTAGATTATGTATCCAAATGGATAGAAGCTATTACTTTACCTCGATGTGATGCTCAAAGTGTTGCAAAGTCTTAAGAATGAACATATTTTTTTTACATTTGGGATGCTGAGAGTAATCATATTTGATGGGGGAAGTCATTTCAGAAATGTAATAATAGAAAAGTTATTAGAGAAATATCATTTTTATCATAGAATTGCTACTATTTATCATCCTTAGATAAGTGATTTTGCTAAATTATCCAATCATGAAATTAAAAGAACATTGGAAAAATCTGTAAATCCAACTAAAATGGATTGGTCAGTCAAACTTGACTATGCTTTGTGGCCTAATAGGACTACATACAGAACTCATATAAGAATGTCCCTATACAGGCTAATATTTGGGAAAGGGTGTCACTTACCAGTTGAACTTGAGCATAAGGCATATTGGGCTATTAAATAATTTAATTACAACTTAAAGGAAGCTGGTGAGAAAAGGCTATTGCAATTGAATAAGCTTGAAGAGATAAGGAATGAATCTTATGAAAGTGCTAAGATTTATAAAGAAAAGATGAAGATGTGGCAAGATCAGAGGATTCTTACTAAAAATTTTCAGTCAGAGCAGCAAGTATTGCTTTATAATGTAAGGTTAAGATTATTTTCATGCGAACTTAAGTCCAAGTGGATAGGCACATTTGTTGTGTTTAAAATTTATTCCTACAAAGTTGTGGATATCAAAAATCCTAAAACTAACAAAATATTTAAAGTGAATGGTCACAGGCTGAAATCCTACTTTTTAGGTGACCAACTTAAATTAAATGATTTTATAATGTTGGGTCAACCAGAATAAGCATTGGCTGTGTTGGGCTGACGACATTAAACCAAGCACTCTTATCTTTGTGTTTGTTTTTACTATTATGTTCTTGAGTTTGATTTAGAAAAATTTTTTAGTATTTTGACTTTATAATGAGTTAGTTATTATTCTAAGACCTTAGAAGATGACTTAAACATGTTAGAACATGTATTTGGGCGTTAAGTTGACCTGTAAATTGAGCACCGATGCTTAAGCCCCAATATCCAAAGCTTAAGCGCGACGGTTAAAAAACATGTATGATATTCAGTTTCTATAAATTTTAACTGAGATTTAGGATGTGCCTAGGAGTTATGGGAGAGTTTGTAGCCTATAGATAAAAGGGTTATGTAAGGATTTTTTTTACTTCAATTCAATTCTAACCCTAAATCGAGAGATTTTTGTAAGAATGTCATCTTGGGAGAGTTATTTTAAGAAAAAGGAGGAGGCAATGAGAAAGAAGTTTTTAAGTCAGAGTACGCAAGAGTTATATAATTGTTTCCTAGTCATTAATACTGAAGGAATAGTGAATAAAATCACTAAAATTGAGGCTGACGAGGCTTAAATTGAAGTAAAAGTGATGGAAGTTAACACATATCTAGATAATATGGGATGGCAACTTAAGATGCAGTTTAGCCATATCAGTTTTATAGAAGAAGCGTACAAGGCTATGTATTTGAAGAGCAAATGGATTGAAGAATATTCAACAAAAGTTATTAATCATCATCCATTCTTTCATATTTACATTCCAAATGCTGATAGAGAGACTAATGATAGGCCTGGATTCATTCCACCGAATGGAGAATCGAATTAAGTTTGTGGTTTAATGTTTATGTGTTTAGTGTTTGATTGCTAATGTTAAGTGTGTTTAGTATGTTATCAATGTGATGATTGTTTAGTGTTTTTTTTTAAGAATTTTCTCACCCAAGACCATTTGGATTGAGAATCAATGTATTAAAAATGTTTGTAATCATTCAAAAATGAATATAAGTGTTTGTTTGTGTGAAATTTTGTGTTAATTAGCATTGAAGCAAATTAGTTAAGATTGGTGAATCTTGAGTAAGAGGAAAGTTTAAAAGGACGAAAAGAGTTGTTAAAGAGTTATGAGACCATGAAGGGTTGGTTGACTTAGGCTATGAGTGCATTTAACTTAAATTGAAAAAAATTAAAATTTATGCACCGGCGCCTAAGCGCCAAGAACCGCGCTTAACTGATGGTTCACGTGAACCGGTTCATGAACATTTTAAGTGACTATTTGGTCTAGAAAACATCATTTTTGCACCTCATCTTCATCTTCTTCCTTGATTTTTCCCAATTTTGAAGCTAGTGCACACCTATTTTGAAGATTTGTTGGTGGTTTGAAGCAAAAATTACTAGATTCAAAGTATGGTCCTACTAAGGAGGAGTTAGATTGATGGGAGAGGGCTTTATTAATTTACAAATGAAAGGAGAGTTGACTTTTTCACTTCGAAGTTGAAAACAACTGCAAAGGCATGACATTATTTCATTTATGCTCGTTTGATTCCTACCAATCATCTTAGTGAAGTGACCCATGATCGAGCAACTTTGTACTATTATATCTAGTGGTTCAAGCCCATTTACATTGGAGCTTTGATTCAAAGTGTTATTATCAGTTCTATCGTCGTCGCTACTACTGCAATTTTGGATTTACATCATTGATCTTTTCATTATGCGAGCAGGCTAGAGTTAGATTTGATAGCTAGGAAGAGATCTTGCAATCCCTTAAGCCCATTACCAGTGTGAATGTGAAACCTTATTCACATCATTCCATTTTTGGCTAGAGAGGACGACTTTCTAGTTGTTCTGCTTCTTCAACATCTCGAGCTTCTACATCTCATGGTTAGACTTTTGGATCTGATTCTCAGTCACAACTATTGCAAATGATTTTGGATAAAGTTAACTAAACTTCGAATAAAGTATTAAATTTAGAAAATTTGTCGGGCATATGGATGTATACATGAAGAGACATAATGATTATGATGGAGAATACAACTTAGCTATGGAAAACCTCATGAGAGGTAACTAAGATGTAGTTTTTCCTCAATACCCAATATATCAACCATATGAGCCTACAACTTCTTGGTATATTGATGAGAGTTATGCAAAGCATAAGGAAGCTTAAACTAGATTTATAGTTTTGTTTTATTTTTAGTTTATGTATTGTTATGAAGTGTTGATGGTGAAGTTATCATGTATTTTTTGTTGTATTTAGCGATGTTTTTTGTTGAGACCGTTAGCCTTTATTATGCTTTGTTTCATTAGACACTATTGTGATGTATCTATGATTTTGAGAGTAGTTATTATGTTTTTGTGGTAGTAATTGTGTTAACTGTATTGTTTAGCATATTTAGTTAGTCTTTGCTGAACTTAATTCTGAATTTTAGGAAGGTTTAGAATATAGCTAACTTATCGCTTAAAAGCTGCATGTTTTAAATTTACAATTTACTACTAGATATTTTTCTTTATATTGCAGTTGTATATATTTTTTAGTGTGTTTGTTTGCTTTTAAGTTGTACTCCACTTCATAGAAGTCTAATGAATCTCTATATGTTAAGTAAATTAAACTTGATCAATTTAATTTTTACTCCTAGTTTTAGTTTTTGTACTTGCATTTTATGATTTAAAAATTCTTGCTGGCATGTTATTTTTAGTTTTCATTCCTGCCAATATTTATATGAGATGCTAAAATTTTTATTCTATTAAAAATTTATGTTTGGGGGAGGGATTAAAAATTTTCTAAAAACTTGAAATTTATTTGTCCTCAAATGTATTTCAAATAAATTATATTTTGATTTGATTTTATGGTTATTAATGGCTAGGAAATCGTTGTACTACTCTTGTGCACTCTAACTAATGAATTTATTCTTCCACCAAATTTCTTAAAGTTCCTTTGAATTCACTTCCTTCACTCACAATAAAAACCACAACTTAAAATAAAATAAAATTAGTTGGTGAGGACGGCAGTGACGACGGTTACTTGGATGGATAATGATGGCTATTAAGTTTAATCAGCCCTCCCCTTCAATGATCCAAGTCTTCATTAATAAAAATCCAAAGGGTGCCTTGGAGACTCTTCAAAATGTGTCTTCATTCAACGAATATTCTAGAAGTTTCCTCCTTTGAAAAGCCAATTAAATGAATTTTCGTGTCCATGAGCTATTTCTCATGTTCTTACCTAGCGTTGCTTCAAGCACCTCTTCAAAAATTTGTCTAAATTCAATGAATCATCAAATAACTACTTCTGGCGCTTAAGCACGGGGTACCTGGCGCTTAGGCGTGACTTTATCTATATAACTGGCGTGTTAGCACCAGTCCTTCATACTTAGGCTTCCTAGTTCATTTTTGCACCATCTTCAATTTTGCTCAAAATTTGACCCTTTTTCACTCATTTTATAATTTTTCATCTATTTGATTGTACCTGAAGGAAAAACACCCAAATTCCTCTCATTAAAGTGCAATATCTCAAAAATAGATATAAAAATGTGTATTAAAAGCCTATATATTTTAGGTGTATCAAATTTCCCCAAGCTTAAAATGTTACTTGTCCTCAAGTGATGCTTCAATATTTTAAAAACTAAATAAGTAGATGATGTATATGAGTTTCTTTAGGAGTTACTAAAATTTTGATGTAGAAATATAGTAACCCAATTTAGAAAAAATATTAGTAAATGAGACCAACTTAAATTTTAGGAATTTTAAATGTTAAGAAATATGAAAATTTGAGTTTCTATCTAGTTTGGAAATGTTGTATATTCTTCAAATATAGAGTTTAGGCATTCTATAATCTTCACTTTAAAAATTTATTAAGCATAATTTAACTTACCACATTATTTCCTTAAGCTTAAGAGTTTTTCAATTCTTATACTTTATAAAGATTAGATGTGGAACCAAATTTTGATTAGGCACTGATCCTCAAACTTCTCCTTCCTTTTTCAATTTTTTTTCCTTTTTCTTTCTCTTCTTTTTTCTTTCTTTTTCTTTTTCATTTTTCTTTTTTCTCTTTTTCAGGCAAGGATTACTATATTTGGATAGACCTTTAATAATTTTAAATTCCACTCTTCTTTTCCTAAAGCAAAGAGTTGATATATTTCCTTTACTTAAAATCATAATAAAAGTTTATAAAAATTACTTTCAATATAAGAAATTTAAGTTTTGAAAATGAAAGTCTAAATCTTCTAAATTTTTCAAAAATACAATCTTTCCTACTAAAGATAGTTACACTATACTTAGCATTTTCCACTCTAAAAATTTTGAACTTTAATTTTTTCTTCATTATTATAAATTTTAACTAGATTCTCTTGCTCTTTTCTATATTCAAAGTTTTACTTACCTAATATAACTTCATATCCATCCAAGTAACCGTCGTCACTGCCTAGCCATTAATACAGTTAACAAATGTATTTCAAATAAATTAAAACCAATTGTAGTTTTTATTGTGAGTAAAGGAAGTGAATTCAAAGGAACTTTAAGAAATTTGGTGGAGAGGATTTGAGATAAGTTTTTATCTTATGACTACAATTAGTTTTAATTTAGATTTCTTGTTTGTGTGATTCTACTTTTAAACTCATGTGTGGTCGTGTTTTCTCCATGGATGTTGAATATGTTTCTTTATCTTTCTCCTTAAAATGATAAGTGATAAAGTGTTGAAAAGAAGTTGTGTGAAGTATTAGACTTTAATGTTGGGAGAATTTGTGTTGATTTGTAACCTTATACGTCATTTACTTCTTGATTTGGCCAATTAAGATGTTAATATCTATTATGAGAACACGTAAGATCCTAGATAGTATTGTCTTAGTTAACAAATGGTAGCAATCACACATTGATTTCATGGATGAGAATGTAGTTCGTGTGGTTGCATGCAAATAAATAGGGAAATAAACTTTCATGGGTGTAAAATTAGTGGACTTTAGAGTGACAGTATAAAACCCCCAATTTGACTTATTGTTTTAGATTTTGATACTAGATGTTAGCCCCAGGTGGAGGGAGAAGAGGGAACTCTAGAGTCAGAGCTAGTATCTTCTCTACCTAACCGATCTTCAAAACTATTCAAACTATAGGTTAGCCAATGTTTTTTATATCATCTCTAGTAAGGGTAAGGAATATTATTGCTCTTATTTGGTACAAGACATTTAGAATAATTTCACAATAGAATTTCTATACTTGTTACTGATTCATGATAAAGAAAAATATATTTTACCTATATTGCCTTCATCTTGCAAACATTTAGTTAAATTAATTAGTTGCTTACTTTATTTTCAAATGTCAAAAATTACAAAAAGAATAAGATTTTCATTCATATTATAGTATCTTAATTTTAAGTAAGAATAAATTGCTAAGTAGAATTTTTGTTATCTAAACTTTATAATTTAAAAAAAAAAGTTGCATTTTGCCAGTTTTTCCTGTGGGTTAGATACTCAGGGCTTAATCAAAAAGTCCTATATTACTTGATAATGATATGAATACTTGCATAATATCCCATATTTAAATATTATAATTGTAATTTTTTTTGCTTCGTACAGAAAAATTTGCCTAACCTTTGCTTTGGATCCAGTTTTTGGCTTGCAAAATAGGAGTCATTAAGCATATAACCACATACATCGCAATAAACATCTACATAGAAAGTTGGGATCATATAGGATAACATAAAATAAAATAAAATAATAGACATTCGCAACTGCAACATAGAGAAAATACTTGGTAGTAAATTGATTATTTTAAACATGAAGTTTTCAAGTGAAAATTAGTAATATTCTAAACTCTCCTAAGCCTCAGGATTAAGTTCAACACAGACTAACTAAACACATTAAACAATAAAGTAAACATAATTTCTACCACAAAAACAAAATATAACTACTCACAAGAACATAAATACATCACAACAGTGTCTAACAAAACAAAACACAAACAAAATTAACAGCCTCAACACGTACAACTCAAAACTAAACAATAGTACAGTATAACTGTACCACAAAAAGTTCACAACAATACATAAAAAAACTAAACTTTAGAACTAAGTCTAATCTTCATCCTCCTCATTAGCATCACTATCGTCACTATGCAAAACAGTTGCAGGCTCATATGATGAATATTTTAGATATTGAGGGAAAACTATACTCTGGTCACCTCTCATGAGGTTTTCCATATATGATTGGAGATTCTCCTCATAATCACTATGTCTCCTCATATATCCATCTATATGATCTGCAAAGTTTTCTAAATTTAGTACCTTATTATTGGTATAGTTGATGTTGTCCAATATTCTCTGCAATAATTATGACTGTGAATCAGATCCAGAAGTCTGACATTGGGATTTCAAAGCACGTGAAGCAAAAGCTCGAGATGTAGAGGAACCTCAACTGCTAGAAAATCCACCTCTCCACCCAAAGATGAAATGTTGTGAATAAGAATTCACATTAACACTAGTAATGGGCTTGAGTGGCTGCATTATCTCCTCCTAGCTATCAAATCTAACACATGTCCGCTCAGATAATGAGAAAATCAAGGATGTGAATCCTAACATGCAGTGGTAGTAGTGAAGACAGAACTAGTGATAGTATCATAAATTAGAGCTCCAATATCAATGGCCTTGAACTGTTGAATGTAATAGTTCAAGGTAACTCTATCTAGGGTCACTTCACTGAGGTGATTTGTTGGCAGCAGATGAGCAAAAATAAAGTAGTGTCACACCTTCACAGTGGCATCCAACTTTTATGTGGGCAAGTTGACTCATCTTTCATTCATAATCTTCCACAATCCTCTTCCACCAGTCAACGATGATATAATCTCCTCCAAAACCTCCTCATTCAAACTATAGTTTGAATAAAAACATAATGTACTCAGGTGAAATTGATAAAATAGATTTATTCCCTCTGAGGAGAAAGGTACTTGTCTTCCTTAAACAATGACTCCATCATCTTCAGCTTCAAGGAGATTCTCATAGAACACCGGAACAACAAAAATAACGACCACATAAAAAAAATAACAAAATCGCTTCCACTGTCGAAGAACAATCAAGTCTTCTATTGCTCCACCTGGAATCTTAAAACATCGCTTAGGGATCAATTTCCTCGATTGCAGTGCATCACTATATCGATCCTAAGCTCTCGTACTAACAAACTTGCTTGAATAGAAATGAGCTTTTCCTTTGCTCTTCTTCATTATTGGGGCCATTTCTAAAAATCATATTAAACTCACAATAAATCTCAAATTCAACTCTAAATCATTAAACTCTACTTCTAAAAGCTTAAACTATCATTTCTATGTATTTTCCATGGGATTTTCTGAAATTTGCGCCATGAAGAGTGATTTTCAGTCAAATCTATAATGTGCTCAAAATACATGGTGAAAATAAAAAAATTTTATATAGAAGTGAAGCTCTTAGCTCAAGAAGATCAAATCTAACAAAGTTTGCTTGAACCCACCAAGAAAGCTTCACTTAAGATGATGCCCTAGCTCCCAAACTCACGAAAACCGAATTTAGGAGATGAATTTGAGGAAAAAATGGAGTTTTTTAGCCCAAAATTCACTTCAACCATTCATGAACTAGTTTACGTGAACTGATACTTAAGCACAAAATAGTTTGGTGCTTATGCGCCAATCTCTTGTATTAGCCTGCGCTTAAGCGCAGGATCTTAGCGCTTAGGTGCCAATGCATAAATTTTGATATTTTTAAATTTAAATAAAATGCACTTCTAGCTTAAGTCAACCACTCTTAAATGGTCTTTCAAATCTTTAATAACTATTTTCTTCCCTTTCAACTCTCCTCTTCCTCAAGATTCACCAATCTTAACTAAGTCGATTCAATACATTATAACACAAAATTTTACACATACAAACACTTAAATTAATTCACAAATAATTACAAATATTTTCAATTCATAATTTTTCAATCCAAAGAGTCTTGGATGAGATAGTTCCTAACACAAACACGAAATAATCATAACATTAAAAGCACACAAAACAAACTTAACACTAACANCTACTCCTAAAAGCTTAAACTATCATTTCTATGTATTTTCCATGGGATTTTCTGAAATTTGCACCATGAATAGTGATTTTCAGTCAAATATATAATGTGCTCAAAATACATGGTGAAAATAAAAAATTTTTATATAGAAGTGAAGCTCTTAGCTCAAGAAGATCAAATCTAACAAATTTTGCTTGAAACCATCAAGAAATCTTCACTTAAGATGATGCCCTAGCTCCCAAACTCATGAAAACCAAATGTAGGAGATGAATTTGAGGAAAAAATGGAGTTTTTTAGCCCAAAATTCACTTTAAACCATTCATGAACTAGTTTACATGAAACGATGCTTAAGCACAAAATAGTTCGATGCTTATGTGTCAATCTCTTGTATTAGCCTGTGCTTAAGCGCAGGATCTTAGCGCTTAGGCGCCAATGCATAAATTTTGATATTTTCAATTTTAAGTAAAATGCACTTCTAGCTTAAGTCAACCACTCTTAAATGGTCTTTCAAATCTTTAATAACTATTTTATTCCCTTTCAACTCTCCTCTTCCTCAAGATTCACCAATCTTAACTAAGTTGATTCAATACAATATAACACAAAGTTTTACATAGACAAACACTTATATTAATTCACAAATAATTACAAATATTTTCAATACATAATTTTTCAATCCAAAGAGTCTTAGATGAGATAGTTCCTGACACAAACACGAAATAATCATAAAATTAAAAGCACACAAAACAAACTTAACACTAACAAACAAACACTTAGCACACAAACACTAAACAAAGAACTTAATTCCACTCTCCTTCAGGTGGAACAAATCCTGGCCTATCATTAGTCTCTCGTTGGGCATTTGAAATATAAATCTAATAGAATGGATGGTGGTGAAGAAATCTGGTTGAGTCTTCTTCCATCCATTTATTTTTTCAAATACATAGCCTTGTCTGCTTCTTCCACAAAACTAGTATGGATAAATCATATCTTAAGTTTCCATCCCATATGCTCCAGATGTGAGTTAACTTCCATCACTTTGACTTCAATTGAAGCCCCATCAGCCTCAATTTTAGTGATTTTCTTCACTATCGCTTCTATACTAATGGCTAGGAAACCGTTGTACTACTCTTGTGCACTCTAACTAATGAATTTATTCTTAATAGCTTCATCCTTCATCAAATCAATCACTCAAGATGACATATTGCAGAAACTCTCACTCTTTACTTAAAATTTAGGGTTAAATTTGAAGTGCGGTGAGACTTCTCTTCATACCCTTCTATTTATAGGCTTTAGATCACACCTAAAATCTCTATACACATTCTTAAACCATGATCCCACGTTTAAACCCACTAAAATATGTTTAAAACTCTTAGAAATGTAATTTTCCATGTTTAGTAAACTATCGCGCTTAAGCGCTGAATGCTGGCACTTAAGTGCTAGTGCTTAATTTAGCACATGTCAGCTTAATGTCCAAAAACTCATTCTAATATGTCTAAGCCATCTTTTAAGGTCCTAGAATCATTACTAAATTATTATATATTCAATAAACTACCAAAATTTTCTAGATCGAACACAACAACATAACATTCAAAATAAACACATAGATAACTATGGGTTGCCAGTGCTTGGTTTAACGTCGTCATCCTGCTATAACCAGTGCATATTTTGGTTAAACAAACATCAAAAGATCATTTAATTTAAGTTGATCCCCTAAAAAATAGGGTTTTATCCTGTGACCATTCACTTTAAATATTTTATTAGTTTTAGGATATTTAATATCCACAGCTCCGTAGGAATAAACTTTCATCACATGAAATGTGCCCATCCACCTGAACTTAAGTTCGCCTGGAAATAATCTTAACCTTGCATTATATAGCAAAACTTGTTGCCTTAGCTCAAAATTTTTAGTAAGAACCCTCGGATCATGCAACATCTTCATCTTTTCTTTTTAAATCTTAGCACTCTCATAAGATTCATACCTTATCTCTTCAAGCTCATTTGATTGCAATAGTCTTTTCTCACCAGCATCCTTTAAAATATCACTAAATTCTTGAATAGCCCAATATGCTTTATGTAACCATAAATGACAAGCTTTCCTAAAAATTAGCATGTATGGGGTCATTCATATAGAAGTTCTATATGCTGTCCTATAAGCCCACAAAGCATAATCAAGTTTGACTTACCAATCCATTTTAGTTGAATTCACAATTTTTTCTAATATTATTTTAATTTCACGATTGGATAATTCAGTCGAATCACTTGTTTGAGGATGATAAGCAGTATAAATTTTATGGTTAATACAATATTTCTTTAATAATTTCTTCATCATTCCATTTCTAAAATGACTTCCCCCATCAGATATGATCACTCTCAGCGTCATTTATAGAATATGTTTGTTCTTAAAAATTTTGCAACACTTTAAGCATCACATCGAGGTAAAGCACTACTTCTATCTATTTGGATACATAATCTACTGCTAACAATATATATAAATTTTTCAAAAGATGGTATAATTGGTCCCATGAAATTTAATCCCTAAACATCAAATATCTCAACTTCCAACACATAATTGACGAGTATCTCATTTCTCCTAAAAATATTGGTTACTCGTTGACATTGATTTCAAGTTTTGTTATAACCATTAACATCTCTAAAGATTGTAGGACAAAAAAATTAAGATTGCAACATTTTGTATGTTATTTTATCAACACCAAAATGTCCCTCAAAATCAGAATTATGATATTTTTGAACAATTTAATAAGTTTCTTCTAACGGACATCTTTGAATAATAAGATCCTTTCCTTATTTATATAAATAGTGGGTCATCCTAAAAATAAGTCTTAGCTTAAGATAAAAATTTCCTCTTCTATTGGTATGTCATTCTATAGGGTATTATATCACTAACAATAAAGTTCATAATGTTGGCATACCATGGAACACGCCACTCATTAACACTGAATAACTTTTCATCTGGAAAATGTTCACTAATCTCTTTTTCAAAATAGAGTGGTTTTTCTAATTCAAGCCTGAACAAATGATTAGAAATTTGATTCTCAGCTCCCTTCTTATATTCTATTTCAAAGTTAAATTATTGCAAAAGAAGAATCCATCTTATAAGTCTTAGTTTTGCATCGTTCTTTTTCAATAAATACTTAATAGCAGAATGATCAGTATGCACAATACATTTAGTTCCAATTAAATATGATCTAAATTTATCAAAAGCATATACTACTGGTAATATCTTATTCTCAGTTGTAGTATAATTAATTAGAGCTTCATTAGTAGTTCTACTAGCGTAGTAGATTATTTTGAAAATCTTATTGTGCTTTTTCCTAAAATAGCTCCAATAACATAATCACCTGCATCACACATAGTTTAAATAGTTTTTCTCAATCTAATGAAACAATAATTTGTGCAGTGACAAATTTTTCTTTTAATAACTTAAAAGCTTTTAGGCACTCCTTATGAAAATTAAAAATTACATATTTTTCAAGCAAATGGCATAGAGGCTTAACAATTTTTGAAAAGTCTTTAATATACCACTTGCAGAATCCAGTATATTCTAAAAAACTCCAAATTTCCCCTACATTTGTTGGGTAAGGTAAATTAGCAATCACTTCCATTTTTGCAGCGTCCAGTTCCAAACCATTTTCTAAAATTTGATGTTTTAAAATAATTCCACCTACTACCATAAATTGGTATTTTTCCCAAAGGACCAAATTTGTTTCTTCACAGCGCTTAAGAACATTTGATCAATGTTCTGAACATGATTCAAATAAAGTTCCAAATATTGAAAAATCATCCATAAATACTTCAATTCCTTTTTCAATTAAATCACAAAAAATAGCCATCATAAATCTTTGAAATGTAGCAGGGACATTACATAAACTAAAGAGCATTCTTCAAAAATCAAATGTACCATAAGGACTGGTAAAAGTTTTCTTCTCTTGATCCTCATAAGCTATTTGTATTTGGTGATAACCAGTATATCCATCCAAAAAATAAAAGTATTTATGCCTAGCTAGTTTATGCAACATTTGATCTAGAAAGGGTAGTGAAAAATGATCTTACCTAGTGACGAGATTTAATTTTCTATAATCAAGGCATATTTTCCACCCCATGACTTCTTGTTGGTATTAACTCATTATGCTCTTTAATAGTCACAGTCACTCCTCCTTTCTTAGGAGCACAGTGAATTGAATTAACACATGCACTATTTGAAATAGGGTAGATAATTACAACATCTAACCACTTTAAAATCTCTTTCTTAACAACTTCTTTCATAACATGATTTAATCTCCTTTGAGGATCAGCCCTGGGTTTATAGTTCTCATCCAAATAAATTCTATACATACAAATTGAAGGACTATTCCTTTTATATCAGCAATTGTCCATCCAAATGCTTTCTTGTAACTCATTAAAGTTTTCATTAAACTCATTTCTTCTTTTGTAATTAATTTTGAGGAAATTATAATTGGAAATGTTGAGGAATCACCTAGAAAGGCATACTTTAAATGTTCAGGAAGTAATTTCAACTCAAGCTCAAAATGATTTTCAATAGATGGACAAAAAGATTTATCTTTTTCTATCTGTCTGCAAAACTTCAAAACTTTCTCGAACATAATTTGAATCTTCCTTATAAAAATCTTCAAAGTGATCAAATTCCTCTTCTTGCTCGTGTTTTAACTCTTTCTTTTTAGATTTCTCTTCATAAGTTTCTTTGAAATGACATTCACTTAAATATCTTACCACATCCATTCTATGACATTCATTATCTTTTCCTTTTTACATGATATTTCATTGATTTGGAAATGTTAAATGTAATTAACTGATAATTGAAGCACATAATAAATCCCCTTTCTGCACATCTATCATTGCTCTTCCTGTAGCTAGGAAAGTTCTTCCCAAAATGATAGGTATCTCCTTATTTTCCTTTATATCTAACACAATAAAATCATTAAGAAAGATAAATTGGTCCACTTTCACTAAGATATCTTCTATAACTCCTTCAGGATATGTTATTGAACAATCTGCTAACTGTAGAGTTACATTAATAGGGAATATTTCTCCTAATTTCAACTTTTTTAAATATTGATAATGGAATAATGTTAATGCTTGCACCTAAATCACATAAAACTTTCTCATGAAATATGTCTCCTATTGCACATGGAATTGTGAAGCTGTCAGGATCTTTAAGCTTTTTAGGAAGCTTTTTTTGAATTATAGCATCACTAAGTGTAACATTCTCATTATTTTCAAACTTCCTTTTCCTATTATGAATATCCTTCATAAACTTCACATAGCTTGGCATTTATTCTAAAGCTTCAGCAAATGAAATATTAATTGTAAGTTTCTTACAAATTTCCAAATTGTTTATCCAATTTTTTTTTTATGCAGCCTCTGAGAAAATGGAGGTGGTGGTTTTCCATGTCAAATTTAAGTGGATAAATATGTCTCTCTAAACAATTCAGAGCTTCCTCTTCAAACCCTTGAATTTCTTTTCTCTCTACTTCGATCTCTCTTTGAACTCTACCTTCCAATTCTCTTCCGCTTCATAGTTGAACTACTTTAACTTACTCTTTATTCTGGTTTTTTTTTATTTAATTCAGTATTACTAGGAAGTGTTTCTTGGGATCTATTACTTAATGAATTTATTATTTATCCTAATTCATTCTCAAAATTTCTAACTGTAGCTCCTTGATTTTTTAACTAATTTCTCATTTGTAACATAACTTCTGCTATAAACAATTTTTTCTCCTTGAATTGTGGATTACTATTAAAACCTAGAGGATAAGTAGGTCTATCATTACTATTCCTTTGGTTGTTCCAGTTTCCCAATGAGTTTACTTGGTTGTTCCCCCATTGCTAATTATTACCACCCAAAGCATTATTATAGTTAAAGTTGGGATGGTACTTCCAACCTTGGTTATAATAGTTTGAATATAGGTTATTCTATTCATTATTTATAGCATTTAAAGCTTCTAAAGTTGCTTGAGAATTTACAATTTTTCCTAATGAATTATCTTCAATCATTGTAATTGGTTGAGAAAAATTCATTCCAAATTGTTCTAACTTCCTTAAAATTGCGGCAACTTGATTTGCTAACATTGCAAAAGCATCAAATTCATGAATATTGGCTATTTCTTAGGATTTTCCCTTTTAGAAGGCCATTGAAAATTATTAGTAGCCATTTCTTCAATTAAATCATAAATTAGTTTTGACATCAATGAACCACTAGCGGCGGTATCGATAATAAATCAAGGAGATCCAGCTAATTCATTATAAAAAGTTTAAATTATTAACCAATCTGGTATAGCATGGTGCGAACACTTTCTTAGTAGTTCTTTAAATCATTCTCATGCTTCATAAATAGATTTCTCTTCAAACTGATAAAAATATATAATATCATTTCTAAACTTTGCAGTTTTATATGGTAGAAAATATTTAACAAGAAGTTTCTGTGCTAAATCACCCCAAGTTCTGATAGATCCATGTGTTATTAAATGTAGTCATATCTTAGCTTTATCCCTCAGTGAGAAAGGAAAAATTCTAAGTCTTATAGTTTTATTTGATACACCATCATATTTAATTATAGCACATAATTCTAGAAAATTGGTAAGATGTAAATTTGGATCTTTAGTTGGTGCTCCCCAAATGGATTATTTGATACCATTTGGATAATAGTGGGTTTAAGTTCAAATGAAGTAGCCACTACAATGGGCTTTTGAATACTAAAATGAACTTCATCCACTGTGGGGTTTGCATAATCTCTTAAAGGTCTAAACTCTTGGATAACTTCAGCATTTTGATTATTTTGGTTTGCCATTTCTTGAAATTTTTTATTTTTTTCAATAATTTTAACTTTTTATTTTTTCTAATAGTTCTCTCTAATTCAGAATCATATGGCACAAGTCCTGTGGAACCTGAACAACACATACTTTTCTATGAAACAGATAAAATAAAAGCATAAGAACAAGAACTTTATATAAAAACAACACTATAATATTCCTATAATAAATCTAAAATTTTAAATAAGACTTTATAAAAATAAAAAGTTTTCTTTCTAAAAATTTCTTCAAAAATTTTATAGTTCTCCCCTGCAATGGTGCCAAAAACTTGATCCTGGTTCTCTTTATATTTGTTAATGCAATGTATGCGATTTTATTCTTAATTTTTCTTAATTATAATTCTTATTTTGTAATGGCACCAAAAATTTGATCCCAAGCAATAGTTAGGCACAAAATTGACTTCAAAGCAAGTATTTGTATCATTATTAAGTAATATATGACTTTTTTATTAAGCTTTGAATATTGAACACATAAGGAAAACTATAACATGCACTTATAAAACAGAAGAAATTAGATAACAAATTCTACCTAACAAAATATTCTTACCTAAATTGTAGATTTCTATAATATGGATGAAAGTTCAATTCTTTTTATAATTTTTTATAATTGAAATTAAAGTAAGAAACTAACGAACTTAACTAGATATTTGCAAGATAAAGGCAATATAAAATATATTTTTCCTTATCATAAAATAGTAACAAGTATACAAATTCTAATGCAGAAGTATTCAAATTGTGTTGTGCCAAATAGGAGCAATAATATTCATTACCCTTACTAGAGATGCTATAAAAAACATTAACTAATTTACAGTTTGAATAACCTTGAAGATAGGTTAGGCAAAGAATGTACTAGCTCTCACTCTAGAGTTCCCTCTTCTCCCTCCACTTGGGGGCTAACATCTCATATCAAAACCTAAAACTATAAATCAAATTAGGGGTTTTAGCCTGGTACTCTAAAGTCCTCAATTTCTACACACTTCAAAGTTTATTTTCCTATTTATTTGCACTCAATCCCATGAACTATATTCTCATCCATGAAATCAAATGTGATTCTTATCATTTGTTGATGGAGACAATACCATCTCAGATCTTACATGTTTTTACAATAGGTATTAAAATCTTAATTGGCCAAATCAAGAAGTAAATGAATTGCAAGGTTTAAAATCATCACAACTTCTTCCAACATTAAAGACTAATACTTCACACAATTTCCATCCAATGCATAATCACTTATCATTTCAAGGAAAAAGATAAAGAAAACTACTCAGAATTCATGAAGAAAACACACCCAAACTTAAGTTTGAAATTAGAAATCATTATCTCAAACAAGAAGTTTAAATTGAAACCAAATGTAGTCACAAAGATAAAAACTTATAACAAATCCCTTACACCAAAGTCTTGAAGTTCTTTTGAATCTCTTCCTTCTCTTACAATACAAACTAAAACTTAAAATAAAAAGAAAAGTGGCAGTATCAGCAGTGATGGGCGGCAGCGTCGGCAGCGTGTGGTGGTTAGCTTTAGATGGATCTCTCTCTTCCCTTCAATCCAAGTCTTCTTTTAAAATTTTCCAAAATGTTCCTTGGTGTCTCTTCAAAATGTGTCCACAATCAATGAATCTTCTAGAAGTTACCACCTTTCAAAAGCCAATTAAATGAATTTTTGTGTCCACAAACTATTCTCCACATTTCCACTAAGGGTTGTTTCAAAAACCTCTTCAACATTTTGTCCAAATTCATCGAATCATCAAGTAACTACTTCTGGCGTGTAAGGGCCAGTCCTGCTCAGTTTAATTTCACACCTTTATTTTTGCTTCAAATTTGATCTTTTTATACTCCTTTCATCATTTTTCATCCATTTGATTGTACCTAAAAAAACACACAAATACCTTTCATTAAAGCGTAGTATGTTAAAAATAGGTATAAAAATGTGTACATAAAGACTATATATTTTAGGTGTATTAGAATTCGAAAATAAGTAAACAATAAAATGAAATACATAAATTTAGTCTTTAAGAAAACTTAACTTAAGATTGCAACAACTATTTACAGATAAAAATTAAGTTTACTAATTTCTACAATATGCAAATAAAAGTACATGTAATGACTTAAACATTATATATTAAAAAACTTTCTCCTTGCCAATAACTCATAATCAGTGAAGGATTTTAAAATTTGTTTAGAAACTTAAATGTGGTATTGTGACAAATAGGAGCATACATATTTCTTTACTTTCTTTTGAATTGTTCAAAGAAAATTAACTAATTTAAAATTGGCGTCGGCATGTATAGTACTATTGGGTAGGTTTAAGTCTCTCACTCCTAAATTACACATTGTGCCCTCTCTTAGGGACTTACGAGTGACCCTTAGTTCCAATTTATAGACCAAATTGATAAAATAATCTAGCTTGTCACTCTAGAAACATCAATTCTACACTCAACAAAGCTTATCTCCCTATTTATTTGCACACCCCCTTTAGATAATCGCAACTGCTCTTTCCAAGGTAGAATGTGATATTTACAAGTCAAGAATTCTTAGCCTTTTTGAGTCTATTAGTTCTTTAAATGGTTTTAACAATACAAGTGGCCAATTTGTAAAGTAAAAGAAGGATCGGTAAAAAGATAATCACAATTTTTAGAATAAAAAAAGTTCTAAACAAAATCAAAATCACTAACCTAATTACTTAATATTGCAAGGAGAAAGAAAAGAGAACTACTCTCGAAGCATGGAGATAACAAAACAAAAAATATTTATAAAAATCCAATCTAAAGCACAAAACTTAAGGATAGAGATATAAATAGTTATTTAGAATGTTCCCCAAACACTCCTTTGAAGTTCTCTGACTTCTGTGACTCCAACAACACTTACAAGACTCACAAACTCTAGAAATAACAAAGACTCATAAAGAAAACTTCTCACACACTTAATACACTAACACAATATGATACTCTCTAAATCTGACCCCTGAGCCCTTTTTAATTAATCCATATTTATAGAGCTTCAAAAAAGACCAAGGGATGCTTCAGACATCTCTTCAAAATTTAGCTTCATTCAATGTAGAAAGTAACCATGGCACTTAGGTGACAAACGATCGC
Source organism: Phalaenopsis aphrodite (assembly GCA_003013225.1). Lineage (NCBI taxonomy): Eukaryota > Viridiplantae > Streptophyta > Magnoliopsida > Asparagales > Orchidaceae > Phalaenopsis > Phalaenopsis aphrodite. Next base: position 26,789 of record NEWO01001300.1, on the reverse strand, counting down.
ACCTAGGCGTCAACCAATTTCTGCATCTGACACTTAGGCACCAGTTTGTTTGGTTTTGGAACTTTTCTTAAATCTAGCCCATCTTACTCCTTTTTGTTATATTTTTGCTCCTTTTTACTCTTAAACTCTTTTTCTTGCACCTGCAGCCAAAAACATAAACATATCCTTCATTAAAGCATAATATCCTAAGAAATTTGAGCATAAAATGTGCATAAAAAATAGATAATTTTAAGGTGGATCAGTTCCCCCAAAGTTCCCCCCAAACTTAAACTTGTTTGTCTTCAAGTAGCCTTTCTTACTATATATAAAAAGTATATAACTTATGGAAGTGAGTTTTCCTTAAATATTTCTATAATTTTTGTTTTATAAATGCAACAATGGAACTTTAGAAAAAATTTTAATAACTTAGATTAAAGTAGATGTACAAATATTTAGTAATCAAATTTAAGAATTCTGATTTTCTATTTAATTCAAGAATAATTGTACTTTGTCATATTAAAGAGACTTAGAAAAATTATATGAAAAAGAATATCATGAGAAATTTACTAGTAAAGATGCTAATACTTCATAAATAAGTTTATAAATGTAATTAAGTTCCTTTCCTTAAGATGATTTAAGTGAAGCCAATTTTTTATTAGGCATCTCCTCATGCTTCTCCTCACATTTATTTTTCTTCTTGCTTTTCTTTTCTTTATCTTCTTCTTCTTTTTTTCTTTCAGGGTCATTTTCAATCCTTTCTTTTTCTTTTCATGTCATGTGAGGATTACTATATCTGGATAGTCTTTAATGATTTTAAACTCCACCACCCACTTCTTACAGTTAAAACCTTTTCACATTTCCTTTGTATTAGACTTGAAAAAGATTTTTCATAAAGTCTCAATTCTATCTTTTCAAATAAAAATCCAAGATCTTTAACATTTTCAAAAATACAATTTTCTTTATTTAAATAGGAAAAACAATATTTTATACTCCTATACTAAATATCTCAAATTCAGAATTAATCTTATTATTAAAAATTTTTATTTAATCTTACTAAATTATTTATAAAATCAAGAAATAGTTATCTCAAGCTATCTCAACATACCACAGGTTATATTAAAATAATTTTTCAAAATATATTTTACTTAGGAAAAATAAGGTTTAGTTTTTTAAAATTTTCTCCTTCCCCCAAACTTAAATTTTAAATTAGTTTAGATAGTTAAATTTATAATAAGCATGAAGAAAGATAAAATTTTAAAATTTCTAAGAATGAGAATAGTACAGGTACAGTTAATAAAAAAGAAGTGCATAGTAGTAGACAATTTAATTAAAAACAGATATATCATGAAAATTTGCAATGTAAAAGAACTACTCTAACAAATCTCCAATTCTAAGAAAAAGAGTAATAAAAGTAGTAGTGAAAATAAAAGTACAGAGCAATAAAACATAAATAAATAGTCTAAAAGAAGATAGATCTAAAATTCATAACTCCTACAAAATAGCGAACAAATCTAATCCTCTTCTTATCACCATCATTAGAATCAAATGGAATATCTTCATCCATAGATATGCGACTCTTACAAGGTATAAATCGAGGACATGTAAGAAATTTAACTGTATGGTCTCCCTTCATGAATTTCACCATTGCCTCATCATAATCAGCATCATAGTCACTCTTCTTTCTAACAAAAAATGCCATATGATCAAATTTGTTTTCCATATCTTCCATACGCCATTGCATTAAGAACATATCATCCTGGTGTTCCAAATATCTTTCACTCAATACATCCCAATATACAGATGGACGCTTAGTAGCAGTAGAAGTATAAGGTCTTGAAGTAGAAGGCCTAGAGTAGAAGCAAAAGGTGTACCATGAACTCTATCTCTAGGTCGTCCATATATATCAACATTAGCCTTCCCAATTAGCTTAAGTGGTTTAAACTGTTCTTCCCAATATTTAAATTTAACTCTAGATTCTTTACAAATAGTAAATATCAAAGATCAAAATACAAAACCTAAAGCAGTACTAGCTCTCGCAGAAGTATTAATAGCATCATAAATAAGAGCACCCACATATATAGGTTTTCTTTCTTGATTACAGTAATTTAAAATAGCTCTTTATCTAGTCACTTCACTTATTTGAAGGGAGGAGGCAAGCAGAATTAAAATAATGCCATGCCTTTGAAGTGACATTGAGCATGTAAGAAGAAAAACTTACCTTGTAATCATTTCAAATCTTCCAGGCTCCACGACTATCAGTCAAATACGCCATGATCTGATCCAACTCTGCCTCGAATGGATTGAACTCTGAATAGAAACAATCAATCTTAGGTGGTAGACCATATATCACATTAATCATTTCAGCAGTAAACTCTACTACTCTTCCTCAAGAGAACACTTTGTCATCATCTACTTTAGGTAACTTTGCATAAAATTCTCTAAACACAGTGATGACAGCAATAGCAGTAAAGTAATAGATACTCTCCCATTGATGTGCCACAATAATATTCTCTATAGTTCCACCAGGTAGATAAGAAATTTGCTCTGCAATAAACTTTCTCAAAGAGGCAAATTCATTGTGACAAATTTGCACTTTTACACTCCAAAAGTTGGCACCGTCATAGTATTTTTTTCCTCTTCCCCTCTTTGTCTTAGGAGCCATCTAAAATATATTTGAAGAAAATTTCCAGAAAAATTTCAAAAAAAAAGGAAATAGGCTTCTTGCAAGCCTTTCCAAGTTCACAAAGCTTATATCCATGGATTTTTAACCACTAAATTAAATATTTTTGCATATTTTTGGTCTCTACTCAATGTTTGAAAAATCCAAGGTGAAATCACAAAATAACTATGCCAAAATGTAGATCTAACCTTAAGAAGATGAAATCTAGTGTTTTTGAGCCAAAACTTGAAGATTTGAGTTCTATGAAGCACTATAGGACTGGTTTTTGCAAAAAAAATAGGAAGAAGAAGGAGCTTGGGCGTTAAAAATGGTGTGGGTTCAACTTAAATTGTGAAAATTTTGAGTTTCAGCTGATTCAGGTGAACCGACGTCTAGGTGCCATGCTGTGTGGATGGTTTGGTGCTTAGACGCGAGTTCTAGCACTTAGGCGTCGGACATGAAATTTTTCTTTCCTTGGATTTTAAGTGTAACACAGCAAGACTAAGTCATTCAAACCAAAATTTCTCATTAATTTAACACCACACCTCATGTTTATTATGTCCCCGACATCTTCTTTTTTTCCATTTTTCAATTCGATATCAATTCCAACATTCTAATAAGTGGGGTTACATAAATATTACTTTCATTAAACTTTCAATCAACAGTAGAATATCACACACAAATATAACTAAACAAATCGACACAAGCAAACTAACTCACAATCAACAACAAGTGGCACACATAACACATCTTTTACTAAAGAAAGCAAACAAGAAGCACAAACGCATGAATCCTATTCTAATGATCCATCCCTGTTGATCTCATTCTTGTGACCCTTCTTACACGCAAAATATTTGTCATCAAATGGGTATAAGACAAGGGCACGAGGAAATTCCATAGCCTCCTTTTTATCAATCCATTTGTTCTTGCTATACATGGCTACCTGAGCTTCTTGATAACTAGAGAGGTGATCGGATTGAATTTTCATCTGCCACTCCAAGTGCTCGTACTGGTGATACATCTCATGCAACTTGTGTAGATTAGAAAGTTCCTCTTCAATTTTCCCTAACATGCTCGTTACTTGCTCCAAACTCAGTGTTATGAATCCATTGAAATAAGTTTTGGCATCATTATTCACAAACTTATTTCTAACTCCATTCTCTCTATTCTCCATTGAAGCAAGTAAAAGCTCCAACCCTTTCTAAACTCTCTTCTCTGGTCAAAATTTTGAAGAAATGAAGATTAAGGATGAAGTTTAGGCAGTTTTATAGAGAAAACATCGAGAAAAATTGCTTTTATGCGATTTTCCCACATCCAAAAATTGTGGCGCCCAGGGGCCAACATCACAGGACTTTGGCACTTAGCATCCAATTATTGACGCTTAGGCACTGGTATCCAAGTGAACACTGATTTGCCTAACGTCAAACTTCTTCAATTTTAAATCATGTTTAATACCTTAAATAGTGTTAAAATGATGTTACAAAAGAAAAGGATACCCACAATGCTACAAAAATAACAAACATAAATCAAATCACACTGATAACTATGGATTGCCTCCTACAAAGCGCTTGGTTTAACATCGTCAGCCCGACATATCCAAATGTTTTACTCGGATAGACCCAAAATTAAAGTCTCTTTATAATAGGGCTTATTTTCTCCAATGTAAGGCTTCAACCTATGTCCATTTAATTTGGTTATATGACCAACTTTTTTATTTTTAATTTTCTACAACACCATAAGAATAAACTTTTGTCACAATAAATTACCCCATCCACCTAGACTTAAGTTTTTTTGAGAAATAATTTCAATCATGTATTGTATAATAAAACTTCTTGTCCAGGCAAAAAATTCTTTCTTAAAATCTTTTGATCATGCAAAATTTTCATCTTTTCTTTATAAATTCAAGCATTTTCATAAGATTTATTCTTAATTTTCTCAAGCTCGTTCAATTGTAATAATTATTTTTCTTTAGCATCCTTTAAATTATAATTAAATTCTTTCATCAACCGAACAACTTTATGCTCTAACTCAACTAGTAAATGACAAGATTTTACAAATATGATCTTATATGAAGACATTCCTATAGGAGTTTTATAAGCAGTTCTATAAGGCCATCATACAGAATCAAGTCTATCAGTCCAATTAGTTCTTTTAAGATTCACAGTTTTCTCAAAAATTCTTTTGATTTCACGATTTGATGCTTCTGCTAATCCACTATTCTGAGGGTGATAAGTTGTGATAATCCTATGTTTAATTCCATAATTTTTAAGTAATGTTTCCATTCTAAAATTTTTAAAGTAACTTCCTCCATCAGTAATGAGCACCTTGGCACTACAAATCTTGTAAAAATATTTGTTTAAAAATTTTGCAACACTCAAAGCATCACAATTGGTCTGACTTTTTGTTGCGATAGATTGCGTAAAATTTAAGTAAATATAACAATTAATATTCAGATTCTACGCAAGTATATGCATCGTTATCAAGTAATAATGAAATTTCTATTTAAGCCCCAAATATCAATCATACGAGGAAGGTTTAAATTAGAAATGACAAATTTGCTAGGAAATTCACTAAAAGTCAATTGAAATCACTATCACTAATTTCAATTATTGAGATGTAATCAAAACTAAAATTTTAAACTATTATCAAATCAAATATGCAAAATTTAAAACAGTAAATACTAATCTATTAACTATATTTATGTAACGGAGATTCTTATGTGAAAAAACATCATTCCCACTATAATGAGGCTATGGTAAAATGAGATGAGACAAATGTTCATAATATTTATTGTGCCAAATAGGAGAAATTTTAATTCTCTACCTTGATACAGTGCAAAGAAAATCATTGGCTAATCTCAGTGTGTAGTCCTTAAATTCGTGGCTAGGCTAGGAGGATACAGACTCCCACTCCAGAGCTCCCACTTTCCTTTCACCTGAAGGCTAGCTCTCGCTTCAATTTTTAAACATTAAGACTGAATTGAAGATTTTAGTCTGTCAACCTAAAGGTTCTCCAATTCTACACCCAACAAAGAATATTTTTCTATTTATTTGCACTTAATTCCATAAACGATGTTCTCCTTCATGGAGTCAAATGTGATCCTTACTCTATTGTAGAACTCATACTCTATTTCCCGGATCATATGTTTCACAACATATTTTAACAATTTGATTGGTCAGGTCAAAAAGTAAATTAAGTTTAGAGTTGAAAAATCATCACAATTTATTTTACAATTAAATATTGTCACATTCATATTATCTCTTCGTTTCACCTTATCTCAGAGTAGGGAGAAAGATAGAGGGAACTACTCAAACTTTATGATAAAGAAATAACAAAACACAAATTTCATATATAAAATAAAGTTCATACAACACTGATACAAAAACAATACTTATCTGAAAACTCTTTCTCAAAGCAAATCCTTTGTAGCCTTTCCTTAAAAATGCAAGAAGAAGATATCTCTCACTTTTATCCTTCTCCAACACTCTTATAGAAAGTTTCACACTAAATCTCACTACAAAAACTTTAAATTATGAAAATAAAATCACTAACTGACTTTAATATGGAAGTGGAATGGAATGATGTGGTTCCAAAAATGAAAGAAGAGGAGTGAAAAACATAGAGGAGCGCTTTTTTTGATAAAATTCAGCCCCAAATAGAGCCCAAGGTCTGTTCTCCAAGAGGTGCCTCCAAAAACTCTTTAAAAAATCGTCCAAATACATCAAACCTTCTAGAAACTGGGTATGCATCGCCATTGGCACCGTCGACGCTGGTCTAGCGCCGTTGGCCCTGAGTAAAAAATCTCTGCGTTAATTTATTCTACGTCGTCGACGTTGCCCTCAGCGCTGCTGGCGCTGAGCATTTCTTCAAAAACGTCATTTTGACTCAAAATTTCATCCTTTTTTCTTTCTTTTTGCTTTAAGCTCTAAAAATCAACAACCTGTAAGAAAATATCAAAATACCTTAAATTTAAATGCAATATCGTCAAAAATAGGTATAAAATATGGGTCTAAAAATGCATATATTTTTGGTGTATCAACAATGAGGCAAAGTTATCGCTTCAATCTATTTAAACACATAGTCCACAAATAATAAGATATAAATTTTTCCTGAAGATGGTACAAAGTCTCATAAAATTTAAACCCCACACATAAAATATTTCAGCTTCTAAAGTAAACTTTAGGGGCATTTCATCTCTTTTAGAAATATTGTCTACTCTCTGACTTTGATCATAATTTTTCACATAATTATTAACATCCTTAAACAATGTAGGCCAATAAAAACCATTATGTAAAATTTTAATTGTAGTCTTATCTTTTCTAAAGTGTCCCTTAAATTGAGATTTATGACATTTCTGTATCATTTCAAGGGTTTCATTAATTGGTACACATCTTCAAATGACTGAATCACGACATTTATTATATAAATAAGGGTCATTCCAAAAGTAAAACCTTGCCTCGTACATATATTTCTTTTTCTTGTGGCTTGTTAGTCCGTATGTTATTAAGTAGTTAACTATATCTACATACCAAGGTATATGATGTTCATCAGGAAAATTATTATTTATGTTATCCTCATTGTTTTTTTCTTTTCCATGTTCAAATCCTAACAGCTGATCAGCAATTTGATTGCCAGCTCCTTTTCTATCCATCCTTAAAATCAAATTATTGTAAAAGAAGGACCCATATGATTAATTTTGGTTTCGCATCCTTTTTGACATAAAATATTTAATAGTGGAGTGGTCATTATGCACAATACATTTAACTTCAAGTAAATATGATCTAAATTTATCAAAAACATATTTTATTTCCAACAGCTCTTTTTTAGTTGTTGTATAATTAATTTAAGCTTCATAAGGATTTTTGCTAGCATAATATATAACTTTAAAAATTTTATCATATTTTTGTCCTAAAACAGCTCGAATAGCATAATCACTTGCATCACACATTAATTCAAACGTTTTCTCCAATCAGGTGAAACAATGATAGGTGCATAAATTAAAGTTTCCTTTAATAAATTAAAATCTTTAAGACAATCATCATTAAAATCAAACTTTGTATCTTTTTTTCTAAAAGATGTCAAAGAGGCTTAACAATTCTAGAATAGTCTTTAATATACCTCCTATAAATTCCAGCATACCCTAGAAAACTTCTTACAGCAGTTATTGAATTAGGAGGTTGTAATTCAATAATAATTTGAATTTTTTCTTCATCCATTTCCATACCATTTTTAGAAATTTTATGTCCCAATGCAATCCTTCATATGACCATAAATTGACATTTTTCTCACTTGGCATTTTAGAACCTTCACTAAATGATCTAAGAAAGAATCAAAAGAGGTTCCAAAAATTGAGAAATCATTCATAAACACTTCAATTCCTTTCTTAATTAAGTCACAAAAAATAGACATCATATACCTTTGAAAATTATGGTGCATTACATAAATCAACGAACATTCTTCTAAAAGAAAAACTCGCATATAAATTTATAAATGTAGTCTTTTCTTGATCCTCTGGGGCAATAAGTATTTAATGGTGACTAGAATATCCATCCAAAATGCAATAGTATTCATGTCCTGCTAGTCTATCCAACATTTGGTCCAAGAAAGGTAAAGGAAAGTGATCCTTCTTAGTGACAGCATTTAATTTTTGTTAGTCAATACAAACTCATCATCCAGTGAGTTGCCTTGTTGGAATTAATTTGTTCTTTTCATCTACGACAACAATCAATCCTCCTTTCTTAGGAACATAATGAATAGGTCTAACCCATACACTATCTGAAATTAGATAAATAATTCCATCATCCAACCATTTTAAGATTTCTTTTTTTACCACTTCTTTCATTATAGGATTTAATCTCCTTTAAGGATCAGCCCTGGGTTTACAGTCATATTCCATTAAAATTCAGTGCATACAGATTGAAGGACTGATTCTTTTAATATCTGCTAACGTCCAACCGAAAGCTTTTTTTTAATTTCTTAATGTTTCCAATAATTTTTCTTCATGATCTTTAGTTAACTCTGAGGATATTACAATGAGTAAAGTAGATGAATTTTCTAAAAATGCATACTTTAAATGCATAGAAAGAACTTTTATATCTAGTTCAATAGGTTTTTCTATTGAAGGAATTAGAGATTTACTATATTCAGTAGTATCCAAAATCTCAAAGTTTTCCTAAACATAATTAGTACCTTAAACATTCATCTCTAATTCTTTTTCTTTAAAATCACCTTCAATTTCACAATCAATTCCTTCCTGATCTAATATCACTTTATTTTTTCTCTGAAATGACTTCACATTTTTTTTCTTTATAATGTTTAGCAATCATATAATCCATAATATCCATCCTATAACATTTTTATTTAACAAGATACCTCATTAATTTAGGACATTAAATTTTATTTCTCGGTCATCAACTCTCACGATTAACTCTTCTTTCTGTACATCAATCATAGCACGTCCGGTAGCAAGAATAGGTCTCCCCAAAATAATAGGAATTTCTTTATCCTTTTCCATGTCTAGCAAAATGAAATTCATAGGGATGATAAATTTATCCACTTTACAAGTACATCTTCTATAACCCTTTTAAGATAAGTAATAGATTGATCAACTAACTTAAGCGTTATGGTGGTGGGAGAATCTCTCCTAAGTCTAAATTTCAAAAAAATTGATAAAGGCATAAGTTCAATGCTAGCTCCAAAATCACATAAGGTTTTTATATAAAATTTCTCTCCAATCTCTCATTGGTATTATGAAGTTACCATGGTCTTTAAGCTTTTGAGGAAGCTTCTTTTGAATTATTGCACTACATTCTTCACTAAGTGCAACAGTTTCATAAGCTTCAAAATTCCTCTTCTTGTTTAATATACCTTTCATAAATTTAGCATAACTTGACATTTGTTCCAAAGCTTCTACAAATGAAATATTGAATGTAAGCTTCTTAAATAGCTCAAAAAATTTTGAAAATTGTTGATCAAGCTTTTATTGTCCCAGTATTCGAGGAAACGGAGGTGGTGGTCTTTCTAAATCACTTTTAGTTGGAGAGATAGATTGTTCTGGGTCTCTAGAAATAGTTTCTTTAGGTTCTTCAATCTCTCTCTTAACTTCAATCTCATTTTAACTTCAAACTTTTAATTCCTTTCGATGCCTAAGTTGAACAGCTTTAATTTGATCTTGTTCCATTAATTTTCCTATAGGATTAACTTCAACATTGCAAGGAAGTGTTCCCTGGGATATATTGCTAAGTGCATTAGAAATTTCTCTGAATTGATTTTGAATATTTCTTATTGAAGCACTTTGACTTTGCATCTGATTATCCATTTACAAAACTACTTCTTCTATAAAAACTTCTTTTTCTTAAATTGTTGGTTATTAAAACCAGGAGGATAAGAGGGTCAATAGTTAGAATTACCCTGATAGTTCCAGTTTTCAGTTAGGTTTGCATGATTGTTCCCCTATTGCTGATTTCCACCACCAGAATTGTTCCACTAAAATTAGGGTGATTTTTCCAACCCGGGTTATAAAAGTTTGAATATGGATTATTGAGTTTATTAGCAACCACATGTAACATTTATAATGATTGAGAATCATTGGTTTGTCCAAATAAATCTTCTTCACTTGCTTGAGGTATTTGAGAAAAATTCATAACATAGTTATCTAAATTCTTAGATAAGGAAGCAACTTAAGCTATTAAGATGGTAAAGCATCATTATCATGATAATAGGCACTCTTTTTGGACGTACCCTTTTTTAGGATCATTGAAAATTATTAGTGGTCATTTCTTCAATTAAGGCATAAGCTTCATCAAATGAATTTGACATTAAAGATCCTCTAGTAGCATCATCAATTATCTAAGGGATCCTATTAATCCATTATAAAATGTTTGAATGACTAATCAGTCAGGTAAAGCATGATTTGGGCACTTTCTAAGGAGTTACTTAAATCATTCGCAAGCCTCATAAATATGACTTGCTTTCAAACTGAATAAAAGAAGTAATATCATTTCTAAGCTTAGCCATTTTTTAAGGAGGAAAATAATTAGCTAAAAATTTTTATACTATTTCTCTCCAAGTTTTATTTGATCCAGGTGCTAATGAGTTTAACCACATCACAGCTTTATCCCTGAAGGAAAAAAGAAAAAGTTTAAGCATATTCGCATTGTTCGATACGCCATCATATTTGAATGTAGCACAAAGTTCTAGAAAACTAGCAAGATGTATATTAGGATCCTCAGATAGTGTTCCCCCAAACTGATTGTTTTGTATCATCTATATCATTGCAGGTTTAAGTTCAAATGAGTTGGTCACTATAACAGGGTGATGCGGGTGGATTTAGTGTCTTAGTTTTGCAAATATTTTTCAATTTTACAAAATACACACGACAGATAATATAGCAAATATGCAAATTAATCTCAATAAAATAACTTCAATTAAAATTGTTTTATCTTTTAATAATCCTTAAACTGTCAAATTCCCTTTAAAAATAACATAAGTATACGTACCGCTTAAGTAATAAAAGACAATATTATAGTTATAGATATATATCCAACAGGGAAGTTAGAAATGCCTGCAAATAAGTTCTTAAGATTATAATGTAAAGTAAATTTCTAAAAATACAAAAAGTAAAGTGCAAAGTTTGAATCCTAAGTAACAAGTGAATGCTAATTAAAATAAAGTTGAAAGACAAAGTTAGCTAAACTAAATGCTAAACTTTTAAAAGTAAATTTACAAAAATTAAAACTAAGATGTTGTGACAAAAAGTTCAAATTTAAGAAAGCATCCTTCCCCTTTACAATGAGTATATGGCTTGTGAAAATAATTAAAATCATTTGAAAAAATATATAAAAAATGTTTTGTACCAAATAGAAGCAATTCTATTCTTTACCCTTTTCCGAGTGCATAAAGAACATTGACTAATCTAGAATTTTGTCCCTAATTTTGTGGTTAGGCTGGGAGGATACTGATTGCCACTCGAGAGCTCCCACTTCTCTCTCCCCTGAGGGCTAACAATCTTGCATCATTCTCCATTCAACTAGATCAAATTGGGGATTTTAATTTGTCATCTTAAAATCTTCAATTCTGCCTCCAATAAAGTATAATTCTCTCTTTATTTGCACCCAATTTCATGAATGAAATACTCTCCCATGAAATCAAATATGATTCTCCCCATGCTACAGAAATCATAGCCCATTCAGAACATATGTTTGTCAACACATTTTAACATTTCAATTGTTCAGATCGAAAAGTAAATGAAGATTGGAGTTCAAATCATCACAAATTATTGACATTTAAAACCATATAAAAAAAATTAATTTTTCACAAAATCATATATTAAAGTAAAGAGAAGGACAAAAGAATAATATTCAAAATTCATGAGAATGACACGACAAAACACGGATTTTATATATAAAAAAAGTTTACAAAACAAAAGAAATAAAAGACACAACTTATCTAACAATCATTCCCAAGTAAACTCCTAGAAGTTCTGTCTAAGTTTTTTCTCTTTACAAGTTTTCTCAACTCGTTCTTAAAAGTGTAATGAAGAAGAAATCTCTCACCTTCCCTCTCATATTACAATCCTTGAAGAAAATCTCCAAGCTCTTGACTTTCTCTCTCTCTAACTCTCATTCACTCCACACACCACACACAACTCCTCCCTCCTTTTTCAAGTCATAGACTTCTCTCTGTTTTATTAAAGGTTGCCTCCGTCCAAAAAGAATTCAAAATTCCCTACAAAATTATGTCCAAAAGTCAACTCTTTTGAATTCAAAAGACATATCCATTGATCCAAGAGACATATCCCTTCATAAAAGAACCTTCCAAAGTTTGTAGATGCATTAAATTACTCCAAGTGATGTTTATAATGAGTGTCTCTTTAAAAATTTGCACAAAATCTATCTTGAACAGCCTTAATCTGCAAAAATTCGTCCCAGGCGCATCTGGCGCCAAATTTGGCGCATCATGCGCCAACTCTCTGTCAAATGGCGCATCTAGCGCATCATGCGCCAGTTTTTTGAAGACCGCAATGTTCCGGGTTTTAGCGCATTTGGCTCCAATTCAACGCATCTAGCACCACTTCGGTGCATCATGCGCCAAAATTTGAAACTTCGCTATTTTGGCTCCAAATTTTGTCCTTTTTGCTATTTTTGCTCAAAATGCCTAAAATTGATATACCTGCAACAAAAATATGAAAATATCCTTCTTTAAAGTGTAATATCACAAAAAAAAGAATAAAATAGATACTTAAAATAACATATTATTTTGGTGTATCAAAATCTCCCAAACTTAAATATTCCTTGTTCTCAAGTGACACTTTTACTACATAAAAGCATATATCATAAGATAGAGACTAACTCATAACTTCCATACTTTAGTTCAATAAATAAAATAATAAAATTTAAGAAAAACCTTTAATAACTTAAAGTTAAATTCTAAGTTCAAGAATACATAGTAGTCAATTTTAAGATTTCTGAATCTCTATTTATTTCAAGTAGAATTGCAATTTGTTGTATCAAGGACATTTAGAATATTCATATGAAAAAAAAACTTCAGAAAAACTTTACTAAAAATGCTACTAATAATCCAAAATAAGTTTAGACAATGTAATAAAGTTTTTTTGCTTAAGTTGATTCAAGTGAAGCTGATTCTTTATTAGGTTTTTCCTCGAGCTTTTCCTCACTTATTTTTCTTTTATTTTCCTTTCCTTTTCTTTTATTTCTTTCTTTTTTTTTTCTTTTAGGATTTTTTCAATCATTTCTTTTCTTTTTTTTTTCAAGTGATGATTACTATATCTGGATAGCCTTTAATAGTTTTGAACTTCATTATCCTCTTCTCAAAATCAAAACTCCTTACCTTTCTTCACTTCATATATTCATATTAGTTTATGATTTTCATAAAGTCTAATTCTTTTCTTCCTACATGAAACTCTAAAATTCTTAATACTTCAAAAATACAATTTCCTTTACTTTAAATATAAAAAATTAGTCTTATCTTATCATACCAAATATCTCTAGCTTCTGAATTGACCTTCATTATTAAAAATTTTTACCTAATTTACCATAATATTCATAAACTTAAGTATAGTCATTTAAAGTTTAATCTTAATATCCCATGTCATTTTAAATTAATTTTAAAAATATTGTTACTTAAGGACAAATAAAATTTAGCTTACTTCTTTTTAAAATAAAATTTTCTTCCCCCCAAACTTAAGTTCTTAAGCATTTTAAAAATATCTAGTACAAAATTCAGTTGGTTAAAGAAAAAAGTAAATGCATGAAAATAAAAACTAACATGTAGAGGATTTCTGATTATGAAACTGGGCTTTGATATACTGCAGGTACCAACTTTAAAAATACAGATAGGCTTTAAAACATTAAATGAGACATAATATATTCTAAAGAATTGGCTAAGATTTAAAATGAGAAATAAAAATTGAAAATACTAAAAATGCAGAAAAATTAAAAATCAACTGTTACTATTACAATTTTAAATCCACAACACAAAAATAAAAGTTGTTACTACTACAGTTTCAAATATCAACCAAATAACATCCAGACAACATACAAACAAATAAAAAAACAAAATAAAAATAAATAAACTAACTCCAAAAAACATCAATATTCATCGCCTTCCTCATCATCATCTTCTTCATCATGAATAGGAGCATATGGAGTAAAGTTGGGGCAAGTAGGAAATTCCACATTGTATTCACCTATGAGATACCATACTATAGCATCCTCAAAAGCAATATCATGTTGAACTTTCCTCTACTTATACTCGTCACTATAAGCATTTCTTTCTCCAATCTCTCCAATCTAGTTCTGAATATTTACTATATCCAATTTTTAAATCATCAGTTGGTCCATAATGTTTTCTAATGATGCAGAGCGAGAAGTAGATACGCCTGCAGCTAATGTAGAGGATCTATCACCTCTTCCATCTTTAAAATTCAACAAATGATTTAACTTTCTGAATCATACGCTTTGCAATACGATTTTGTGGTTGTAAACTCTCTTCATTTCTATGGGACTTTACTTCTGATTGCTCCCAAAGAGTGAAAATCAGGGCAGGGTAACCCAAACAACTAATTGTAGAGCTTTTAGCTATACTCCATGCATGATGAACTATAAGTGCACCAACATCTATTGGTTTCATGTTCTGAATGCAATAGTTCAATATAGCTCTTTCCTTTATTACATCGACAAGATGATTTGTTGGTAGTAATTTAGCAGAAATGAAGTGGTGGCATACCTTTAACTGACTAGTCAATATAGAAGCCAAGTAGTTAATTATCTTATTATTTTTAATCCTCCATTCTCCTTTTCAATTAGTTAGGAAGGCAATCACTTCATCCAGTGATGAATCAATCAACACGAATACAACATATTCATCAAAAAATACATTCGTCAGCCCATAAAAAGCATTGATCCTTTCTATAGTAAATTCAACTTGCTTATCTCTCATGAGAATTTGATTGTTGTCAATAAATCTAAAGTTGGCATAAAACTTCCGAATCATTGACATAATCGCTAGTGTAGTGAAGTAACAAATTATTCCCAATTTCTGGTAAGTGTCAAGCTCTCAATCTTGCAACTTGGGTAAGCAAATGCCCGTTGCTGGATCAATCTTCTTGATTCGATTTGAGTGTTATAACTATGTTGTGCCTTCAAATTAACAAATCTCTGCACATCAAAATCATCTGATCTTCTTCTCTTCACTCATGGAGCCATTTGAAATTCTACCAAAATAAAAATAAATTCCAAATAAATTATAAAATAAAAAATCTAACTCCCAAAGTAAGATTATTTGCTAAGAAACTTTTTACTATGAGTTTTCCTCAAGCTCTTTCATAAAAAAACCTAACTTTAAGATCTTACATAATGTAGGAAAAATCCATGGCAAAAATAAAAAATTTCTAAATCAAAGTGAAGCTCTTAGCAAGAGAATATAAAATCTATGATTTTTAGCCTTTGAAATCTTCTCTATCGCGCCCAATGTGAAGCCCTAGGTCAAGGTTTAGAGGTAGGAGACGACCCAAGCAATAAAAATGGATTTTTACTATTCAATTTCATGATTTTTAAGGCAATCTAGCATATTCAAGAATTTGGCGCATAATGCGCCAACTCTCTCTAAAACGACGCATGATGCGTCAATTTAGCGCATCATGCACAAACACCTTAACTTTTTCAGACTTCATTTTCTGTGAAAATCTGCTCCATACCACTTTACGTCTACCTCTAATTAATTCAAATTTATAAGCATGATTAAACATTACTCTAACATCCATCTTTCACAAACAAAACAAAACGCACTTTTGTATATAAAATTTGTGCTATTACAAACTAACATTTATCAAGCCAACAAACATCTATTTCAATGTTTAAAGCAAACCAAAACATCCTTACACTGAAATCAAAACATCAACATCTATATAGTTCAACATTAAAGTAAATGCAATCCAACACAACAAACAACTAAAACAAATAGTACTAAATAAAATGTTCCGTGCATAGATTAAGTTCAAACATATTCTTCACTCTTGTCCTCCTATATATCTCCCATAGATTAGTAGTGATAATACATGTTGTAAAAGGGTCGATAAGGAAACTCATCAGTCGATTCCTCCCCAATCCAAGCATATTTCTTGAGCATACATACAAAATCATCTTCAATACGACCAATATGCTAAAAATGTTCTTTAGATCTTCAATCCAAGTGATCCAACTTTTCAGAAATATTCCCTATTGCATGCATAAGATTTGCACCTCTTTTCCTATCTTCTCGTTCCTTTGCAAAAGTGCATTAGAACTGAAGCAAGGTTGAATAGAAGATGAATTCTAGGATTCCTGATCCATCAGTACATTCATATTATTTTCATCTCCCATTCCAATACATCTGCAATAGAGTTTTGAATCCATCGACTTCTAAGGAAGAAGCACTTTTTCTCAACTATCATAAGGTACTTGCGATTGACGACATAGTAGGAAAATAGTGGATGGATGTCCAAGCCTAGTTGCAGACCCATTAACAATCAAAACCAAAACTGATTTCACAATGATGGCTCCAATATCAATAGGTTTTCCGTCCCAATTCACATCTTCATCCATAAGGTACCGATAGAGTTCATTCATATTATCTCTCGTAGGGGTAAAATTTGCGTAATGGTAGATAGGAACATTTTCAATCATAAACATCTCATTTATTCTTGAAAGAGTGAATTGCATAAACTTGCCTCACACATAGACAATTTCTTGGTTGATTCCATCTAGATTTGCATAAAACTCTTTCACCACAGGTACGACCACGGCGGCAGTAGTGTAACAAAGTACTTCCCAATTTCTCTGTGCAATAATCTCTTCAACTCAAATATTTGGTGTATTGTTTCCTTGATTCACAAACCCCCTTTCTTCGATTAGCATCTTCTTTACTAGAACATGATCATGCAACATCTGCGCATCAAAACTGATGAACTTTCTATAGATGAAAATCCCTAATCTAGTAGAATGTTTAGAGTGGGACACCATTGGAATTGAAAACTAGTGACTCCTCCCTCGTTTCCCCCTTTAAAATGGACATTGGAATTAGTTTTTGGGAGTTTTAAAGAGAAGAACTCACCAAAAATTACCAAAAACCGCCTTTCAAAAATTTTTAAGTCATTTTCATCATCGTGATGCATCATGCGTCGATTCTGACACATCATGCGCCAACTCTATGGAAATCGGCGCATCATGCGCCAGTTCCAAAAATTTGCATTTGCTATTTCGATAAAAAATTCTCAATTCTTCCATAAAATTAGATAAATAATGATGTTTTTAATTTTTTTTAAATACACGGACTCTATAAAAACATAAATATAAATATATGTAAAATATTCCAAATAAAAACTCAAAAAAGCAAAATAAACAACGATAAATATGGGTTACCTCCCACAAAGCACTTGATTTAATATTGTCAACCCGACACTCCCAGTCTTTATTCTGGGTGACCCAACATTAAAGTTTCTTTAAAAGCTAGTCTTTGACCATCAAAATATGTTTTCAATCCATGCCCATTTACTTTAAATATCCTTACAATCTTAGGATCTTCAATATTAACAGCTCCATAGGGATAGACTTTTACAACTTTGAATGACCCTTTCCACCTAGAATTTAGTTTTCTAGGAAATAATTTCAATCTTGTAGTGTATAATAAAACTTTTTGTCCAAGTTCAAAATTATTTTTTTATTATCTTTTGATCATGTCATTCTTTCATTCTTTCTTTATAAATCCTAGCATTATCGTAAGACTCATTCCTAATTTCTGCAAGCTCATTTAATTGCAACAGTTTTTTCTCACAAGCGTCTTTTAAATTGAAATTGAATTCACTTATAGCCAAATAATCTTTATGCTCCAATTCTACTGGTAAGTGACAAGTCTTCCCAAAAATTAATCTATAGGTCTTGTAAGTTGTCTTGTATTCCCATAATGACATATCTTATCTAACAGACCAATCCATTTTATTAAGATTTTACATATTTTTCCAATATTCTCTTAAATTCATGATTAGATACTTCTGCTAAACCACTTGTTGCATTATATTATATTAATCTACCAGTCTTGCAATTGTTGCATTTATAAAATGAGATCCTCCATTGATAATGATTATTCTAGGCATTTCATATCTTGTAAATATGTTTTTAATTAAAAATTTTGAAACACTATGAGCATCACATTGAGGTAAAGTGATTGATTTAATCTATTTTAAAACATAATTCAGTACAATCAATAAAAAAAATTTTCCAAATGAAGGTATAAATGGTCACATAAAATCCAATCCCATGCATAAAAAATTTCAATTTCCAAATTAAAATTTAGAGTTATTTCTTCTCTTCTTGAAATTCTATCTACTCTCTGACACTGATCACATGTTTTTATATATAAACTAACATCTATAAATAGAGGGGGACAATAAAAATCAAGATTGCAAAATGTTATGAACAATCCTATCATTCCCAAAATGTCCTCTAAATTCAGAATCATGATATTTCTGAATAATTTCCTGAATTTCTTTGTAAGGCACACATTGTCTCATTACCAAATCTTTGCATTGTTTATATAAGGGGCATCCCAAAAAATAAGAATTTGCATCATGAATGAATTTCTTTTCCTATTGTTTTGTTAACTTATATGGTAAAATACCACTAACAATATAAATTACAATATTTGCATACCGAGGTATTTCCTATCCTTTTACAGTATAAAGTTGTTCATAAAAAAAGTTTCATTAATTTTTATTTCCATGACAAGTATCTCTTCTTATTATAGCCTAGATAGATGATCAGCCATTTGATTATCAATCCCTTTCCTTTCGACTATTACAAAATCAAACTCTTGCATCAGAAGTACCCATCTAACTAATCTTCGTTTTGCATCCTTCTTTTGCATCAAATATTTAATAATCAAATGACCAGTATGCACAACACATTTAGCTCTAATCAGATATGACCTAAACTTATCAAAATCATAGACAATGGATAATAACTCTCTTTCAGTAGTGGTGTAATTAATTTGAGCATCATTAAGAGTCTTACTAGAATTGTATACAACTTTAAAAATCTTATCATATGTCTGCTCTAATACAGCTCCAATTCCATAGTCACTTTCATCAAACATTAATTCAAAAGGTTTCTCCCAATCGGGTGAAATAATTATAGGAGTAGTGATCACTTCTTAAAAAAAATATTCAAAGGCTTTAAGGCAATCTTGGTTGAAATCAAATTTTATATCTTTTTTCCAGAAGTTGGCATAAAGGTTTAGTAATTTTTTAAAAATCTTTAATGTATCTCATGTAAAATCTAGCATGTCATAAAAGTATCCTAACTCCTCTTACATTAGTAGGCGGTGGAAAGTTTGATATAACCTGAATTTTTTTAGGATCTACTTCTATGTCATTTTTTGAAATTTTATGCCCAAGCACAATTCCTCATGCAACCATAAATTAACATTTCTTCTAGTTTAATACGAGATTAGTCTTTTCATATGGTTTAAAAACTTTCTCTAAATGATTTAGACATATTTTAAGTGAAGTTCCAAATACAGAAAAATCATACATAAAGACTTCAATCCCTTTTTCAATTAACATACTAAAAATTTACATCATACATTTTTGAAATGTTTTAGGCGCATTACATAATCTAAAGTGCATTCATCGAAAATCAAAAGTTCCATAAGGGTAAATGTTGTTTTCTCCTGATCCTCTGGAGCTATAGGTATTTGATGATAACTGATATATCCATCTAGAAAATAAAAATAGATGTGCACAACAAGTCTATCCAACATCTGGTCCAAAAAAGGTAAAGGAAAATAATCCTTCCTGGTGGCAGAATTTAATTTTTTATTATGCAGATTTTTCATCTTATGACTTGTCTTGGTGGTATTAATTCATTATTCTCATTCTTCACTACAATCACTCCTCCTATCTTTGGAACACAGTAAATTGGACTTACCCAAGCACTGTCTGAAATATGATATATTATTCCAGCATTTAACCATTTTAAAATTATTTTCTTAACAACTTCTTTCATCCTTGGATTTAATCTCCTTTGAGGATCAGCTCTTGGTTCATGTTGGTCTTCCAATAAAATTTTATGCATACAAAGTGAATGATTGATTCCTTTAATATCAGTTAATGTACATCTGAAGGATTTTTTTTATATTTTTTCAAAGTTTCCAACAACTATTGTTCTTGCTCATCAGTTAATTCTGAGGATACTATAACAGGTAATGTAGGTAAATCTCCTAAGAATGCATACTTCAAATGTGTAGGAAGTGTTTTCAGTTCTAGTTAAGGAGGTTTCTTAATAGAGGAAATCAAATTCTTATTACTTTCTATAAGATCTAACATTTCAAATTTTTCCTAAACATAATCCAAATCTTCTTTACTCACTTTCGTAGATTCATCTTGAATTTTATCCTCTTTTGGATATTCCATATATCCCTTTTCAAATTCTCTTTCAAATGTCTTTTTGAAATATTCATTTCTTAGATATTCATTAATATATATATATATATATATATTATGAAGCATTCAATCTCTTACTCTTTTGCAGGGTATCTCATTGATTTTCCAATATTAAATGTAACCTCTTGATCACTAACTCTCATAGTTAGTTCTGCACATTTATCAAAACTCTTCTAGTGGCAAGGAATGATCTTCCTAAAAGGATAGGAATTTCTTTAACTTCCTCCATATCTAATATAATAAAATCCACAGGAAATATAGATTTATTAATTTTACCAAAACATCTTCTATAACTCATTTAGGATAGGTAATCAAATGATCAGCTAATTAAAGAGTTACAGTGGTAGGTGAAATATCATTTAAACCCAACCTTTAGAAAATTGATAAAGGCATAAGATTAATACTGGCTCCTAAATCACATAAAATTTTTTCAAAAAATATTTCGCCAATAGCTCAAGGAATTGCAAAAAATTCTAGGATCTTTGAGTTTTTCAGAAAGTTTTTTTTGAATTATACACTACACTCTTCACTTAGTGCAACAATCTTGTTATCTACAAACTTTCTTTTCCTATTAAGTATCCTTCATGAACTTCACATAGCTTGACATTTCATCTAAAGCTTCCATAAATGAAATGTTTATCATTAATTTCCTCAATATTTATAAAAATTTTAAAAATTGGTTATCTCCATTTTTCTACTTTAATCTTTGAAGAAATGGAGGCAATGGTCTTTCCATAATGATTTTCATTGGTTTAATAGAACATTCTGACTCAAAATGAAAATCTTCACCAGATTTTTCATTTTTCACCTCAGCTTTTTCAACTTCAACTTCCACTTCTTTTTGAACTCTATTTTCTAATTATTCTCCACTTCTAAGTTGAATAGCCTTAATTTGCTCTTTGTTCTGATCTTTAGGATTTACTTCAACATTACTAGGTAATGTTCCTAGAGGTCTATTACTAAGTGCGGTTGCAATATATTCCAATTGATTTTCTATGTTTCTAATTGCAACTCCTTGACTTTTTAATTGAGTCCCCATTTACAATATCAATTCTTCTACTAACAACTTTTTCTCCTTACTCTACAAATTATTAAATCCTAGAGGGTAGTAAGGTTTATAAGTTGGATTTCCTTGATTGTTGGAGTTTCCCATTGGGTTCGCAGTGTTGTTTCCCCATTACAGATTTGTAGCATTAGAATAACTATTACTCTAATTAAATTTTGAATGATTCCTCCAACTAGGATTATAATAATTAACATAAGGATTATTAAAACGATTATTATTACTTTTAAGGTCTCATAAGAAGATTGAGATTTTATCATTTGTTCTAATGAATTTTCCTTAAGCACCGGTGATGTCTGAGAATAATTCATTCCAAATTGATTTATCTTCTTAGATGTAACAGTTATTTATGCAGATAATATAGATTTTGCATCAGAATCACGAATACTGGCTACTCTTTTTAGATTTACCCTTTCAGAGGGTCATTTCTTAGATTAAAGAACATGCTTCATTGAATGATTTTGGCATTAATAATCCATCAGCAACAACGTCAATTATCAATTTAAGAGATCCAACCAATCCTTTATAAAAAGTTTGAATTATTAACCAATATGAAAATGCATGGTGTAGACGCTTTCTAAGGAGATCTTTAAATCTTTCTCAGGCTTCATAAATTGATTCCCCTTCAAACTGACAAAAAGATGTAATATCATTTCTAAGCTTAGCAGTATTTGAATGTTGGAAATATTCAGATAAAAAATTTTGTGATAAATCTCCCCTAGTTCTGATAGATCCAGGTGCTAACAAGTTTAACCACATCTTAGCTTTATCTCTTAGTGAAAAAAGAAAAAGTTTAAGTCTGACAACATCATTTGACACTCCATCATATTTAAATGTAGCACACAATTCTAGAAAACTAGCACGATGTAAATTAGGATCTTTAGTTGGTGTTCCCCCAAACTGATTGTTTTGACCATTTGGATAATAGCAGGTTTAAGTTCAAATAAATTGGCAGCTACAGCAGGGTATTGCATACTTAAATGAATCTCATCTACTGTAGGATAAGCATAATCTCTTAAAAGTCTTTGATGATGTTCATCCAACTTTACTCAAATTGCAAGCCATTTTGCTAATATGGTCTATCTATTTTTTGTTTCCAAATTTTTCTAATTATTCTTTCTAACTCAGAATCATAAGGTATCAAATTTTCAAATCTTACACTACGCAAAAACATATACAACAACTAATTTAAAAATAAGCAAACACACTTAAATAAGAAGATATTCAAAATAAACTACAAAAACTCTTTTCTTTAGTTTTTAAAATAAGAATACT
This sequence comes from Phalaenopsis aphrodite, assembly GCA_003013225.1. Classification (NCBI taxonomy): domain Eukaryota; kingdom Viridiplantae; phylum Streptophyta; class Magnoliopsida; order Asparagales; family Orchidaceae; genus Phalaenopsis; species Phalaenopsis aphrodite. Next base: position 3,818 of record NEWO01001300.1, on the reverse strand, counting down.
ATAAATTATTAAATAACTTACTACTATTTTTCGTTACTTCCCCAACAATGGCACCAAAAACTTGATGTGACTGAATTTAGTGTGTAAGTCTTGCAAATATTTTTCAATATTACAAAATACACACGTCATATGCTATAACAAATCTGCAAATTAATCCCAAAAAAACAACTTCAATTAAAATAATTTTATCTATTAATAATCCTTAAACTGCCAAATTTCCTTTAAAAATAACGCAAGTATACGTATCACTCAAGTAATAAAGAGCTATAATGGTGTCCTAGATATCGATTCCACAGGGAAGTGGAAAATGCCTGTAAATAAGTTCTTAAGATTATAATGTAATGTAAAATTCTAAAAATACAAAAAGTAAAGTGTGAAGTTTGAATACTAAGTAACAAGTGAATGTTAATTAAAATACAGTTGAAAGACAAAGTTAACTAAACTAAGTGCTGAACTTTCAAAAGTAAATTTACGAAAATTAAAACTAAGATATTATGATGGAAAATTCAAATTTAAGAAAAAATCATTCCTCTTTACAATTAGTATATGGCTTGTGAACAAATTAAAATCATTTGAAAATTTGTATAAAAATTGTTTTGTGCCAAATAGGAGCAATCCTAATCTTTACCATCTTTTGAGTACATAAAGAACATTGACTAATCCAGAGTTTGGTCCCCAATTTTGAGGTTAGGTTGGGAGGATACTGACTGTCACTCGAGAGCTCCCACTACTCCCTCCCCTAAGGGTTAACAATCTTGCATCAATTTCCAATCAACTTGACCAAATTGGGGATTTTAATCTGCCACCTTAAAATCTCCAATTCTGCATCCAATAAAGTATATTTCTTTATTTATTTGCACCCAATTTCATTGATGAAATACTCTCCCATGAAATCAAATCTGATTCTCATCATGTTGTAGAAGTCATAGCCCTTTCAGAACATATGTTTCTCAATACATTTTAACATTTCAATTGGCCAGATCGAAAAGTAAATGAAGATCAAAGTTCAAATCATCACATTGACATTTAAACCATATAAAAAAAATAAATTCTTCGCAAAACCATTTCTCAAAGTTGGGAGACGGGTTAAAGAAGACTACTCAGAATTCATGAGAAGGATACGACAAAACACGAATTATATATATATATATATATCTATGTTTACAAAATAAACGAAATAAATGACACAACTTATATCATAATCCTTCTCAAGTAAACTTCTAGAAGTTTTCTCCAAGCATTTTTCTCATTACAAGCACTCACAATTCTCACTTAGAACTGTAATGAAGAAGAAATCACTCACATTTCCTCCCCTCTTACAATCCTTGAAGAAAATCTCTAAGCCCTTGACTTTCTCTCTCTCTCTAACTCTCCTTCACGCCACACACCACACACAACTCCTCTCTCCTTTTTCAACACAACTTCTCTCTCCTCTTT
>NEWO01001298.1:86723-106898 GCA_003013225.1 Phalaenopsis aphrodite | reverse complement strand
TATATATATATATATATATATATATATATATATACATACATGTGATCGATGCCAGAGAATGAGTAATATTTCAACAAGAAATGAAATGCCTCTAAATTTTAATTTGGAAATTAAAATTTTTTATACATGTGATCGATGTCAGGAATAGGTAATATTTCAACAAGAAATAGAATGTCTCTAAATTTTAATTTGGAAATTGAAATTTTTTATGGATGGGGATTGAATTTTATGGGATCATTTATACCTTCATTCGGAAATATATATACTGATTGCAGTGGATTATGTTTCAAAATGGATTGAAGCAATCAGTTTACCTCGATGTGATGCTCGAAGTTTTTCAAAAATTTTAATTAAAAATATTTTTACAAGATATGGAATGCTTAGAGTAATCATTACCGATGGAGAATCTCATTTTAGAAATGTAATAATTGCAAGATTGGTAGAAAAATATAATATAATTGCTAAAATTGTAACTACTTATCATTCCCAGACTAGTGGTTTAGCAGAAGTATCTAATCTTGAAATTAAGAGAATTTTGGAAAAAAGTGTAAATCCTTGTAAAATAGATTGCTCTGCTAGATTAGATACAACATTATGGGCATATAAGATAGCTTTAAGACACCTATAGATATGTACCCTTATAGAATAATTTTTGGGAAGACTTGTCACTTGCAGTGGAGTTGGAGCATAAAGCTTATTACACTATAAAGGAATTCAATTTTGATTTGAAAAAAGCTGGTGAGAAAAGATTATTGCAATTGAATGAGTTTGAAGAAATTAGAAATGAATCTTACTATAATGCTATGGTTTATAAGGAAAGAATGAAAGAATGACATGATCAGAAGATAATAAAAAAGGAATTTGAACCTGGATGAGAAGTTTTATTATACAATATAAGATTGAAATTATTTCTTGAAAAATTGAAGTCTAAGAGGAAAGGGTCATTCAGAGTTGTAAAATTCTATCCCTATGGAGCTATTAATATTGAAGATCCTAAGACTGGAAGGTCAAAGACCAGTTTTCAAAAAGACTGTAATGTTAAGTCACTAGAATAAAGATTGTGAATGTCAGGCGGACGACATTAAACCAAGCGCTTTGTGGGAGGCAACCCATACTTATCGTTGTTTATTTTGCTTTAAGTTTTTGTTTGAAATATTTTACATATATTTATATTTATGTTTTTTCTAGAGTTCGTGTATTTAAGAAATTTGAAATTGAGAAAATATTTAAAAACATCTTTATTTACCTAATTTTATAGAAGAATTTAGAATTTTTTTTATCGAAGTCGAATATGTGAATTGACGCATGATGTGCCACATTCTAGAGAGCTAACACATGTTCCACCAGAATCGACGCATGATGCACTGCAACAATGAAAATGACTTAAAACATTTCAAAAGGGGATTTTTAGTGGGTTCTTCTCCTTATAACTCAAAAAAATTGATTCCAAAGTCCATTTTAGGGGGGAAAATGAGGGAAGAGTCAATAGATTTCAATTTTAATGGCATCTCACTCTAAAAATTCCACTATATTTGAAAATTTCAACTGGAGAAAGTTCATCAGTTTCGATGAGCAGAAGTTGCATGATCATGTTTTAGTGAAGAAGAGGCTAATCAAAGAAAGGGGGTTTGTGAATTGAGGATTCAATACACCGAACACTCGAGTGGAAGAGATTATTGCGTAAGGACATTGGGAAGTTTTTATTACAGTACTGCCACCGTAGTTGTCCCTGTAGTGAAGGAGTTCTATGCAAATCTACATGGAATCAACCGAAGAATTTTTTATGTGTGAGGCAAGTTTGTGCAATTCACTCCTTGAAGAATAAACTAGAAGTTTATGATTGAAAATGTGTCTATTTGCCATTACACAAAATTTTATGCCTACGAGAGATAATATGAATGAACTCTATCGATACCTTATGGATGAAGATGTGAATTGGGAGGTCAAAGATGATCAAAATGTAAGTTTTTCTTCATCATTGTTGAATCCTACTTCTAAGGTATGACACTTCTTTATTACATCGAAATTACTTCCTACTATGAAAATCAGTAAGGGAACTAAAGAAAGTGTTATTTTGAATTACTGTATTCAAAATGGAAAACCTGTTGATTTTGGAGCAATCATTGTGAAATCGGTTTTGGGTTTGATTGTTAATGGATTTGCAACTAGACTTGGACATCCATCCACTATTTTCCTACTATGCAGTCAATCACAAGTACCTTATGAGAGTTAGGAAAAAAGTGTTTCTTCCTTGGAAGCCGATGGTTCCAGAAATCAATTGCAACTGTATTAGAATAGGAGATAAGAACAATCCAAATGTATTGATGGATCAAGCATCCCAGAAATCATCACCTATTCATCTTTACTTCTGTTCGAACGCACTTTTGAAAATGAACACGAAGATAGAAAAAGTGGTGCAAAATCTTATGCATGCAATTGGGAATGTTTCTGAAATGTTGGATCACTTGGATTGGATACTTAAAGAATATTTTGAACATATTGGTTGTATTAAAGATAGTTTGGTACGTATGTTTAAGAAATATGCTTTGATTGCGGAGAATTCACCTGATGAGTTTCCTTATCAACCCTTATACAACTTGTATGTGCACTATCAATCTATGGGAGGTATCTAGGAGGACGAGATTGAAGAAGATGTTTGAACTTAATCTATGCACAAAATGTTTTGCTTAGTACTGCTTGTTTTAGTTATTTTGCTGTGTTGGATTGCATTTAATTTATTGTTAAACTATATCAATGTTTGTGTTTGGTATTTTGATGTTTAGATTTCAGTTTTAGGATGTTCTGGTTTGCTTTGAACATTGAAATAGATGTTTTTTGGCTTGAAAAATGTTAGTTTATAATGGCGCGGATTATATATGTAAAAGTGAGTTTTGTGTTGTTTGTGAAAGATTGATGTTAGAGTAATCATGCTTATAAAGGTTCATTTGAGTTAATTAGAGGTAAATGTAAAGCAGTACAGAGCAGATTTTCACAGATAATGAAACTTGGAAAAATTAAGGAATTGGCGCATGATACGTCAGTTTATAGAGAGTTAGCGCATGATGCGCTAGATTTGGCACAAGATGTGCCAAATTCCTGAAAATTCTAAATTGCCTAAAAAACCATGAAATCACATAGTAAAACTCCATTTTTCGTGCTTGGTTCGTCTCCTACCTCTAAACCTTGACCTAGGGCTTCACATTGAGCACAATAGAAAAGATTTTGGAGGCTAAAAAATGCAGATTTCATCTTCTCTTGGTAAGAGTTTCACCTTAACTTAGAAATTTTTTATTTTCACCATGGATATTTCATACAGTTTGGAAAATCCAAAATTTGGGATTTTTTATGAAAAAGCTTGAAGAAAACTCATGGTGAAAAGTTTCTTACCAAATAATCTTACTTACGGAGTTAGATTTTTTATTTTGTAATTTATTTGGAATTTATTTTGATTTTAGTAGAATTTTAAATGGCTCTCCGAGTGAAGAGAGGATGGTTGTCATACGATTTTTTTACATGAAGATTTGTTAATTTGAAGGCCCAACACAGTTATAACACTCAAATAGAATCGAGAAAATTGATCCAGGAATGACCTTTTGCTAACCCAGGTGGCGAGATTGAGAGGTTGATCCTTGCTAGAAATTGGACATGGTTTTGCTACTTCATTGCAGTAGCAATTGAACCAATGATTCAGAAGTTTTATGCCAACTTGAGGTTCATTGCTGGTGATCACATCCTTTTGAGAGGTAAGCAAGTTGAATTTGCTTCAAAAAGAATTAATGCTTTTTACGGACTGAGGAATGTAGTTCATGACGAATACACTGCATTTGTGATGACTGATTCATCACTGGATGAAGTGATTGTCTTTCTGACTGTGGAAGTGGAGAATGGAGGATTAAAAATAATAACATAGTTAACTTCTCCGCTTCCATGTTAACTATTCAATCAAAGGTATGCCACCACATCATCTCTGCTAAATTACTACCAACAAATCCAACCGATGTAACAAAGGATAGAGTTGTATTGAACTATAGCATTGAAAACATGAAAGAAATAAATGTTGGTGCTCTCATAGTTCATCATGCACGGAGCATAGCTAAGAGCTCTACAGCTAGTGGTTTGGGTTACCCTACCCTGATTTTCATTCTTTGTGAGCAATCAAGAGTAGAGTCCCATAGAAATGAGGAAAAACTACAACCACAAAATCTTATTGGGAAGCATATGATTCAAAGAGTTAAATCATTTGTTGAATCTATGGGTGGAAGAAGAGATAAACCCTCTACATCAACTATAGAGGCATCTACTTCTCACCCTACATCACTAGAAAACAATATGGACCAACTCATGATTCAACAATTGGATATAATAAATATTTAGAACCAGATTAGAGAAATTGGAGTGAGAAATGCTTATAATGATGAGTATCAACAGAGGAGAATTCAACATGATATAGCTTTTGAGGATGCTATGGTGAGATATCTTAGGGGTGAATACAATGTGGAATTTCCTACTTGCCCTAGCTTCATGAAGAATAAGAAGATGAAGAAGAAGAAGAAGAAGAAGAAGAAGAAGAAGAAGAAGAAGATGATGATGAGGAAGGCGATGAAGAGTCATATCTTCTGAAGTTAGTTTATTTCTTTGGTTATTTGTTTGTTTGTATGTTGTTTGAAGGTTATTTGGTAGGCATTTGAAATTGTTGTAGTAAAAACTTTTATTTTGTATTGTGAACTTAAAATTGTAACAGTAACTGTAGATTTTTGCATTTCCTATATTTTTAGTATTTTTAGTTTTTATTTTTGTTTTTAATTATCAACAAATTCTTTAGAATAGATTATGTCTCATTTAATTCTTTAAAGCCTGTATATATTTTTAAAGTTAGTACCGATAGTATACCAAAGCCTAGTTTCATCGTCAGAAATCCTCTACAGGTTACTTTTTATTTTCAAGCATTTACTGTTTTCTTTCACCAACTAAATTTTGTGCTAGATTATTTTTAAAATACCTAAATGGTTAAGATTGGGGGGAAGAAAAATTTCTTTTAAAAAGAAGTAAACTAAATATTATTTGTCCTTAAGTAACAATATTTTTAAATTTAATTTAACATGACCTAGGATGTTAAGATTTAACTTAAAATGATTATACTTAGGTTTATGAATATTATGGTAAATTTAGGTAAAATTTTTTAATAATGAAAGTCAATTCTAAAATTAAAGTTATTTGGTATGATAATATAAGACTAAGTTTTTTATTTAAAGTTAAGGAAATTGTATTTTTGAAGTATTTAAAATTTTAGAGTTTCAAGTAAAAAGAAAAAATGAGATTTTATGAAAATCATAAATTAATATGAATTTACAAAGTGAAGGAAAGTTAGGAGTTTTGAATGTAAGAAGAGGAGAGTAAAGTTCAAAACTATTAAAGACTATCTAGATATAGTAATCCTCACTTGAAAAAGAAAAAAAAAAGAAAGGATTGAAAAGATCCAAAAAGAAAAATAAAAAAAGAAGAAAAAGAAAAGAAAAGAAAAAATATTTGAGGAGAAGTTTGAGGAGATTCCTGATACACCAAAAATATATAGTATTTTTAAACGCATTTTTATACCTATTTTTGAGATATTGCGCTTTAATGGAAGCTATTTGTGTGTTTTTCTTTTAGGTACAAGTAAAAAGGTGAAAATTGCTAAAAGGTGTGAAAAAGGATCAAGTTTGGAGTAAAGAGGTGAAAATTGTGCTAAAATGTTTTGGCGCCTAAGCGCCAAAACTGGCACTTACTCGCCAGTTAAACAGAGAAGGTTGCGCCTAAGTGCTAGAGGCCCCTCGCTTAAGAGCCAGAGGCAGTTAGTTGTGATTTTCTTCATTTGGCAAAATTTTGAGAGGTATTTGAGACACCTATTGGCTAAAGAGGGTGTTTATTACCACTAGAAACAAAAATATTATTAAAACACTTATGAAAGGAGGCATCCTTTGGTGAATACATCGAATTGGGACACATTTTGAAGAGTTATCAATGCACCTCTTGAAGTTTTATAAAAGAAGGAAGTTGAGACTTTTTAAAGTGTGCTTGAAAGTTCTGAAAGTGTTGGAGAGGAGAGAGTTTTGGAGAGATTTTCAGGCAACACAAATTTACTTTATCCTTTTTGTTTTTATTTTATTTTAAGAGTGTTGTAAAAGAGAAGAGATTCAAAGGAACTTCAAGAGTTTGGTGGAGGATTTGAGATAAGTTTTTATCCTTTCTTTTGAACTACTTTTGATTTTAATCGAGACTTCTTATTGGTTTGACAATGATTTCTACTTTTAAACTGAAGTGTGGTTTTATTTTCTCCATGAATTCTGAGTAATTTTCTTTATCTTTCTCCTTAAAATGATAAGTAATTAAAGTGTTGGATGGAAGTTGTGGAGAGTATTGATCTTTAATGTTGGAAGAAATTGTTAAAATCTATGAACTTCGTTTACTTCTTGATTTGGCCTATCCATATGTTAAAATTTGTTGTGAGAACATGTAAGAACCAGGCTGGTATTGTCTCAGTCAACAATTGGAAAGAATCACATGAGGTTGTATGAATGAGAATGCAATTCATATAATTTAGTGCAAATAAATAGGGAAATAATTTTTGAAGGGTGTAGAGTTAGAGAACTTTAAAGTGACATGTTAAAGCCTCCAACTTGGTTTATTGTTTAAGGTTCTAATACGAGATGTTAGCCCTCAGGTGGAGGGAATCGAGGGAACTCTAGAGTGAGAGATGGTATCTTCCCTGCCTAGCCGGTCTTTCAAACTATTTAAATTTTAAAATAAAAAATTTTCTTAATAGCATCTTTAGTAAGGGTAAAGAATATAATTGCTCTTATTTCACACAACACAATTTGCATACTACCACAACAAAATTTCAATGCTTATTACTGATTCATGATAAGGAGAAAGATATTATCAAATTCAGTGTTTTTCTTTTACATAAATTGAAGTTATTTTTTAAAATTATTACTATTTTGTCAAAATATCAAAAATACAAAAAAAGATTTGAATTTTAATTAGTGCGAATACATCTCTAGTTTAAGTAATTGTCTTTTTTTTTAAAAAAAATGTCGTTCAATAGAACATATTGTGTTTTTCCTTGTGGGTTCGATATTCAGGACTTAATCAAAAAGTCCTATATTACTTGATAACGATGCGTATACTTGCGTAGTATCCCAATATATAAATTAAAGAGTTAAATTCCTATTTGCTTCATGATCAAGTTTTGACTCTGTTGCAAAGTAAAGAAATAAAAGTGAAAATATAATCATGGACATTTTTATACTGTTGCATATATGTAGTAAGTCAGGATCAAGTTTTTGGCGTTGTTGACGGGGAAATTAATTGATTTAAAAGCAAATTTCTATTTTTAGAAAGTTTTATTTAAACTTTAACAATTGTTGTATTTTATTTTGTGTGTTTTATTTTATTTTTAGGTTAGTGTATGCGTGGTTCAAGTTCTGATGGAGTAGTGCCCTATGATTTTGAATTAGAGAGAACTGTTAAAAGAATCAGAAAAATCAAAAAAATAAAAAATCTTGAAAAATCTGAAAAAATTACAGAAATGGCAAATCAAAACAATCAAAATGCTGAAATTCATTAAGAGTTTAGACCTTTAAGAGATTATGCTAACCCTACTGTGGATGAACTTCGTTGTAGTATTCAAAAACCTACTATAATGACTAATTCATTTGAGCTTAAACCTGCTATTATCCAAATGGTATCAAATAATTAGTTTGGGGGGATCCAACTGAAGATCAAAATTTACATCTTGCCAATTTTTTAGAATTGTGCACTACATTTAAATATGATGGTGTATCAGATGATGCCATAAGACTTAGGTTATTTTCTTTATTACTGAGGGATAAAACTAAGATGTGGTTGAAATCATTAGCACCTGGATCTATCAGAACTTGGGGTGATTTAGCGCAAAAATTCCTTGCTAATTATTTTCCACCATAAAAAAATGTGAAGCTTAGAAATGATATTACATCTTTTAATCAGTTTGAAAGGTAATTTGTTTATGAAGCATGGGAACGATTTAAAGAACTCTTAAGAAAGTGTCCACACCATGCTATACCACATTGGTTAATAATTCAAACTTTTATAATGGATTAGTTGGATCTCTTAGATCTATTATCGATGCCGCTATCGATGGTTCATTGATGTCAAAACCATTTGATGACGCTTATGCTTTAATTGAAGAAATGGCTACCAATAATTTTCAATGCCCTTCTGAGAGGGTGAATCTAACGAAAGTAGCCAATATTCATGAATCTGATGCATTTACTATTTTAGCAAATCAAGTTGCTGCAATTTCAAGGAAGTTAGACTAATTTGGAATGAATTTTTCTCAACCAATTTCCATGATTAAAGAGAATTCATTACGCCAAATGGTAGATTCTCAAGCATCATTACAAACTTTGAATGCCATAAATAACAAGCAGAATAACCCACATTCAAAGTATTATAACCCAGGTTGGAAGAATCGTCCCAACTTTAACTGGAATAATACTATGGGTGGTAATAATCAGCAATGGGGGGACAACCAAGGAAACTCATATGGAAATTGGAACAACTAAGGGAATAATAATTATATATCTACTTATCCTCTAGGTTTCAATAGTAATACACAATTTAAGGAGAAGAAGTTATCTATAGAAGAAGTGGTGTTACAAATGAGAAATCAGTTACAAAGTCAAGGGGCTACAAATAGAAATATTGAGAATAAACATGGAAAAATCACAAATTCATTAAGTAATAGATCCCAAGGAACACTTCCAAGTAATACTGAAATAAATCCGAATGACCAGAATAAAGAGCAAGTAAAAGCTGTTCAACTTAAAAGTGAAGGGAGTTGGAAGGTAGGATTCAAAAAGAAACTGAAGTAGAGAGAAGAAATTGAAGAATCAAAAAAGGACGCTCCAAAAGATTCTGAAAGACTTATTTCTCCACTTAAAATTGATTTAGTAAAACCACCAACTCCATTTCCTTAGAGACTTCGTCAACATAAGTTGGATAAGCAATTTTCAAAATTTCTGGAGATTTTAAGAAGCTTACAATTAATATTCCATTTGCTGAAGCCTTAGAACAAATGTCGAACTATGTAAAGTTAATGAAGTATATTCTCATAGAAAAAGAAAGTTTGAAGATAATGAAACTATTGCACTTAGTGAGGAGTGTGGTTCTATAATTCAGAAGAAGCTTCCTAAAAAGCTTAAAGATCCTAGTAGCTTTACAATTCCATGTGCAACAAGAGATAGATTTTATGTGAAAGCTTTATGTGATTTAAGTGCAAGCATTAGCCTTATGTCATTATCAATATTTAAAATATTGAGATTAGGAGAAATAACCCTACTACTGTAACTCTGCAGTTAGTAGATCATTCAATAACGTACCCTAAAGGAGTTATAAAATATGTCATAGTGAAAGTGGATCAATTTATCTTTCCTGTTGATTTCGTTGTGCTAGATATGAAGGAAGATAAAGAGATACCTATCATTTTGGGGAGACGTTTCCTAGCCATAGGAAGAGATAGATGTGCAGAAAGGGGAATTAACAATGTGCGTTAATGATCAAACTATTACTTTTAACATTTCAAGATCAATGAAATATCCTGCAAAAGGTAAAGATGATGAATGTTACATAATGGATGTTATAAGATATTTGAGTGAATGCCCTTTTAGAACTAGTTATGAAGAAAAATCTAAAGTACAAAATTTGGAACACGAGCCAGAAGAGGAATTAGATCAATGTGAAGATCTTTTTAGGGAAGATTCAAACTATATTGGAGAAAGTTTTGAGATTCTGAACACGACAGACAAAGATAAATCATTTTGTCCATCAATCGAAAAACCTCCTGAACTTGAGTTAAAGTTACTTCCTAATCATTTAAAATATGCCTTTTAAGGAGATTCATCTACTTTACCAGTTAGAATTTCCTTAAAGTTAATGATAGAAGACGAAGATAAATTGATGAAAATTGTGAAAAAATTTTAAGAAAACCTTTGGATGGACAATAACTGATATTAAATGAATTAGTCCTTCAATTTGTATGCATAGAATTCATATGTAAGAGAACTACAAACCTAGGGCAGATCCTCAAAGAAGATTGAGTCCTGTTATGAAAGAAGTTGTTAAGAAAGAAATTTTAAAGTGGTTAGATGCTGAAATTATCTACCCCATTTCAGATAGTGCATGGGTTAGTCCAATTCATTGTGCTCCTAAGAAAGGAGGAGTAACTGTGACTGTGAATGAACAAAAGGAATTAATACCTTCTAGACAAGTTACAGGGTAGCGAATATGCATTGATTATAGAAAATTAAATCTTGCCACTAGGAAAGATCATTTTCCACTACCCTTTCTAGATCAAAACTGGATAGACTAGTTGGGCATAAATACTTTTATTTTCTGGATGGATATACTGGTTATCACCAAATTCAAATAACTCCTAAGGATTAAGAGAAAACAACTTTTACCAGCCCTTATGGTACTTTTTTCCTTTATAAGAATGCCCTTTGGTTTATGTAATGCCCCTACTACATTTTAAAGATGTATGATGACAATTTTTTGTGATTTAATTGAAAAAGGGATTGAAGTATTTATGGTAGTGTTTGGAATTTCATTTGACTCATGTTTAGAACATTTATCGAAAGTTCTTAAGTGCTGTGGAGAAACAAATTTAGGCCTTAATTAGGAAAAATATCAATTTATGGTAGCAGGAGGAATTGTATTAGGACATAACATATCATAAAATGGTATGGAAGTAGATCCTGCAAAAATTCAAGTGATCGACCTTATCTAACAAATGTAAGGGGAATTAGGACTTTTTTAGGATATGTTGGATTCTACAGGCAATATATTAAAGACTTTTCAGAGATTGCTAAGCCTTTATGCAATTTACTGGAGAAAGATGCAATTTTCAATTTTGATGAGTAATGCCTAAAATCTTTTGAGTTATTAAAAGAAAAATTAGTCACTGCACCAATTATAATTTCACCAGATTGGGGAAAACCTTTTAAATTGATGTGTGATGCTAGTGATTATGCTATTGTAGCTGTTTTAGGACAACAATATGATAAAATTTTTATAGTAATTTACTATGCTAGTAAAACTCATATTGAAACTCAAATTAATTATACAACCACTGAAAAAGAGTTATTAGCAATAGTATATGCCTTTGATAAATTTCGATCATATTCAATCGGAACTCATTGTGCAGTGCATACAGATCATTCTGCTATTAAGTACTCAATGAAAAAAGAAGGATGCTAAACCTAAACTTATAAGATGGATTATTCTTTTGCAAGAATTTGATTTTAAAATAGTAGATCGAAAGGAAACTGAAAATCAAATTGCTGATCATTTGTCTAGGCTTGAGTTAGAAAAACCACTCTATTTTGAAAAAGAAATTAATGAACATTTTCCAAATAAAAAATTGTTCAATATTAATGAGTGGTGTGTTCTGTTGTATGTCGACATTGTAAACTTTCTTGTTAGTGATATTATACTCTATGGAATGACATACCAATAGAAGAGGATATTTATTTCTGAAGTTAAGATGACAACGACCTTATATATGCTTAAAAATACAAGTATTCAATACTGCTGCTAGAAGATTTAATTCCTCAGTAACGACACCAAAAACTTAATAATGGTTATAGATTTGATACAGATATATATATAAAATATTCAATGATTGTAAAGTCACACTTATCAATGGAAGTATATGTATCGCTCAAGTAATATAGGGCTCTAATGGAGTCCTAGATATCGATCCCACAGGGAGTAATATTAGAGGCTACGAACTAAGATTTTAGAAAATCAATACTTAATCACAACAATATAATCCAAATTGCTTATCTGTCACTAATAGGCAATCAAAATAAATATATAATTTTAATAACTCTTAAATAACTAATTCTACTAATAAAGTTTCTAATGTAAAATTCAATATATAAGAAAGCATCCTTCTCCTTGTCAAAAAATTAAAGTGAATGGATAAAATGAATCAGTTTTAATTGTATTGTGATAAATAGGAGCATACCTATTCTTTACCCTTTGGTCCAGGCATAAAGAACACCGACTAATCCTATGCTTGGTTACTGAATCTGCGGCTACGCTGGGAGGATACCGGCTCTCACTTCAGAGCTCCTACGTTACTCTCGCCTGAGGGCTAACATCTACACTACAACACCCAAACGATAAGACCAAATTGGGGATTTTAGTCTGTCACTCTAAAATCTCCAATTCTATGCCTGATAATTTTATTTTCATATTTATTTGCACCCAACTTCTAAGGGCTTTGACCTCCCTGAATCTTGGATGTAATCTTCACTTTAGTTGTAAAACTCAACATATTTTAACAAATCAATTCGCCAGATTGAAAGTAAATTAAGATCAAAGTGAAAAGATCATCACAACTTCTTTAACATTTTTCAAGGCTCAACAAATTCAAATCACCATTTCACAAATCTCAAGACAAGGAGAAAGACAGAGAAAACTACTTAGAACTCATGGGGAAGACAAAACAAAACTCAAGTTTATATATAATAGCAAAGTCATACAAACTGCAACAAGTAAATAACAGTTTTCTCTAATTCCTTCCCAAGCAAACTCTTAGAAGTTCCTCTAAATCTTTTCCTTTCCTTATAACACACAAAATTCTTCTTCAAAAGAGCAAGGAGGAAGAAATCTCTCACTTTCCCTCCACTCTTACAATCTCTCGAAGAATTCCTCACAATCTAACCCTAAATTAAACACTCTACACACTACTAGGGCTCTTGGATGCTGTTCGAACCTTCAAACTCCTCGAACTCTCTTTCATTTTGGCTAAAATCTTCTTTTAAAGTTGTAGAAGAGTTTTCTCAGTAGTTGTCTAAGCATCCCTCCAAAAATCATCCACATTCAATGCACCTTTAAAAATAACCGCCGATCTCGCCGTCGGCGGCCTCGAGGGCACCGTCGGTGGGCCTTCTAAAATAATTTTCTAGAGTTTCAAAAAAATCTCACCGTCGGCACCATTGGGCTTACCGTCGGCGCCCTTGTTCAATTCTTTATATTTTGGTACTTTTCGCTCCAAATTTGCTCCTTTTTGCATCTTTTTGCTCCAATGACAACAATTCATATTGCTCGCAACAAAACATCAAAAATACCTTTCTTTAAAGTTCAATATCATGAGAAATAGTATAAAATAGGTATGAAAATCTTAACATATTTTTCTTTGGTCAAAATCCCCCAAACTTAACTATTACTTGTCCTCAAGTAATTTAAGTACTACATAAAAGTTATGATTTATTGTAGTAAAGTTTTAATTTAGAAATACTACAAGTTTAATTTAAATAAATACCATAGTGAGATTTGTAGAAAAAATTCAAGTAATTAAATTAACTCTGTAGGTACAAGATTATCTAGTCATCAAGTTTAAGAGTTCTAGTTTTCTATTCATTTCAAGAATGATTATATATTGTAAAATCAAGTCAATTCGAATATTCAAATGATAAGAACTTCATGAGAACACTACTAGTAAAAGATCTAATCCATAAATATAAGTTCAGGAATGTATTTAGGTTTTCCCTTTAGGTAGGTCCAGTGAAGTCAATTTTTGATTAGGCATCTCCTCAAGGTTCTCCTCACTTTCATATATATTTTTTCTCTTTCTTTTCTTTTCTCTTTTTCATTTGGATTGCTTTCAATCCTATATATTTTTCTTTTCTTTTCATGGATTGTTGTCAATCCTTTCTTTTTTCTTTTTCAAGTGAGGATTACTATATCTGGGTAGCCTTTAAAGATTTTGAACATCACATTTCTTTCCCTAAATTTGAAACTTAAAGCATTCCTTTACCTTATAATTATTTTATAGCTTTTACATCATTGAGCCCCAATCTTTTCTTCTCAAATGAATTTCCAAGATTCTTAATACTTCAAAATATAGTTTCCTTTACTTTAAATAGTTAACTATAATCTTATTCTCTTATACTAAATATCTTAATCCACAAAATTAATTTTCATTACAAAAATATTCCTTTAAATCTACCATAATATTTAAATATTTACAAAATATAGTTATCTAGATTAAATTCAATACATAAAATCATATTAATAATTTTTGAAAATATTTAAATTGAGAACATCTAATAGTTAATCTTTTTCTTCCATCCCCCAAACTTAAATTTTTCAATATGAAATGATACAGGTGGAAAGAAAAATTTTAAATATAACTCATACCTCAGTATTTTAGGTATTTTCATCATTCTGAAATTTTTATAGTCCTCAAAATTTCTACTTCACCTGGTCTGTAACATTAGGAGCTTTCTATACATATAAATCATTAGAGAATTTGCTGGTTATTGAAATTTTGAAATAATTAAAATACTAAATATTATACAAACACAATATTTCACTAACACATCCATAATACTAAACAAAACAATTACAATTAAAATGCAAAATAAAAATCACATCAAATTACAATTTAACAAATTTCAACTACCACACCAACCAATTATAACAATAATTAAAAATTATCCAATTACTACATAAAAATAAAAATGAAAGTACAAACACACAAACATCTATTTCTATTACAAAAATTATAAAAGTAAAAGTAAAGTACATCAACTACTATTAAATGTCAAAATCCCATACTATATCTTTATCTCCTTGGTTAGCAGGTGAATTGGGCTGATACTGAGTATATCGGGGGCATTCAAGAAAAGTAACATCAGGCTCACCTCTGTAGTTTCAGACCTGAGCTTCGTAGTAAGCTATCTCAAAATCAGAATGCCTCTAAAGGTACTCACTATCATAATCATGTCTACGTTCTAAACCTCCAATCCTTTCATTTATCAGCTCTATACTCTTTTGCTGCAAGGTCAACTCATTCATTAAATCATTTAAGGTAGGGGGACTAGAAGGTAGAAGGTCATAACTAGTAGAGGGGATATCTCTACTAATAGAAGGATCTTGACTTCTACTCACAGTTCTCCATTTTTGAGCTTTACTAATGAGTTTCATAGGGTAAACCCATTCTTAATCATCTCCGGATTCCACTCCAGAAAGTTGGCAAAGTGCATAAATAAGGTCAGGATGTCCCAGACCTCCACTTGTTTCACTCCCCGTGGTCAATATATTCTTAAAAATAATCCTCCCCACATTTATATTTCTATTTATCTGAATACAGAAATTCAGAATAGCTTTATCTCTTATTACCTCACTATGGTGATAGGTTGGTAACATAGTAGAGGAAATAAAATAGTGCCACGCTTTAGATAAGGCATTTAACATCGAAGCAGAAAAATTTACTTGTTCTTGTTGTTTTATCTTCCATGTTCCTTTCCCGTTATTGAGAAAGTTGATGACATCATTCAATGGGTCTCCATTGTACTGAAGGTTTCATAATGATAGCTATAAGAGTCTGTGACTTCATAAAAGGTGTTAATGCGTGCGACACTAAATTCAACAGAAAATCCCGCACTTGAACAATTCTGTCATCAGAATAGAACAAGTTGGCATAAAACTCTTTCACAATATTAGCAACAGCCTTATTAGTAGTATAACAGAAGTTTTCCCACCTCCGTTCGGTAATAACTCGTTTAATTTCTCCACCCAAACTCTCAAAAACTCGATCTTATATACATTTCTTCCCTTCAAACACTGAAGTAAATCTCAACTGAGCCTTCGCATTGACAAAGTAAGACTCGTCAAACTTAAGTCGTCTCTTTTTTCGTGGAGCCATTTCAATCTAATCAAAATTATAGAAAAAAATTCCAAAATATACTTTAAGTATGAAAATAATGGCTTCCAAGAGTGACTCTAAGAGTTCAAAATTAAATTCCATGAATTTCTTCCCAATATTTTCTTCACATTCTCAAAATTTTTGGATCTTCTTAATGTAGAAGAATTTCATGGTGAAAATCAAATATTTTTTGTATGGCGTGAAGCTCTTACCAAGAGATGATCAAATCCGGTGTCTAAATGCCTTGAAATTGCCCCCAAATCCAAGATCTTCAAGCTCTAGATCAAAGTTTTCATTTTTAAGAGGAAGGGGATGATGAATAGTGGCGGTTGACTGGTCAAAATCATGGTTAAAGGTATTTTTTTGGGATCTCACCATCAGCGGGGTCTTCGGTGCCTTCTGCGAGCTCTATTGAATTAATATCCTAAGTCTCTGTAAAAGTCTGTCGTCAGTGGTGTCGAAGGCGCCGTCGGCGAGCTCTATTGAATTGGTTTAATTTCCAGATTTTTGCGATTTCGATCAATTTCAAGCCTCAACAACACCCGTTCAATCATTATAAAATTAATTTTTAAGTGATTAAATGATGTACTAACACAAATAAACATTCACAAAAAAAAACATCACAATTATATATAAATTCAAAGGGTTACAATACACATTACATGACATACCTAAGTTTGGTATTTTCTCAATCTTAATACATCAATTCAGCGTCGCAATCCAAGCCACAACACTCAAAACACTGAAAACAAACATCCTATGCTCAATCTCAACTATATAGAGATCTAAAAGCAAAATTCTAAAGCAAAGAAAACACAAAACTCAAATCAAATTACACACATAGACATACAGGTAGCAATTTAAATTAACTACTCTTTAGATTCAGTGTTAGATTCTCCTCTCAGATCGCCCATTGATTGAACATGAACGAAGAGGTTATAAAAGGGTCGGTATGGAAATTATTCAGTAGAGTCATCTTCTATAAATTTCATCCTTCTCATCAATCATAACAAACTTCCTTCAATATTTTGTGAGTGATGAAAATGTTCTTTCATCCTCCAGTCTAGATGATCAAAGAAATCAGAGATATTGTTAATTGCATTCATAACATTTTGTACCTATTTCTCCAATTTCTTGATTCTACACAGGATCACTACTGTCTTGTCTGGAACTAAAGGTTGAATAGGCAGTGAATTCTGAGATGATTGATTCACAATAATAGTCATATCATTTTCATCTTCATTGGCTGAGAATCTCTCAGTTAGGTCCAAAGGCTTCCAAGGTAGAAGTACCTTTTCCCAAATTTCGTAAGATACTTGGAACTGACTGCAAAGTAAGAAAATTTTTGAAGGATGTCCAAGCCCATAAGTTGATCCATGAATGATTAGGCCCAAAACAGATTTCACAATTATCGATCCAACATCGACCGACAATCCCATTTGGATGCAGTAATTTAGAATAACACTTTCTTTAGTAACTTTACCGATCTTCATTGTCTGTAATAGTTTTACTGGAATGAATAAGTGCCAGTGTTTAGAAACGAGGTTTAGAAGTGTCGTAGAAAAACTAACATACTCGTTTTCTCTCATTTCCCACACTTCAGTTTCGTCCGTTAAATATTGGTAGACCTCATTCATCAAGTTTCTTGTCAGGACGAAGTTGGAATAATGGAAGACAGGAACATTCTCGATCATGTATAACTCATTAATCTATGCAATAGTAAAATTTATCCATCTACCTCGCACATAGACAAATCCCTGGTTGATTCCATACAAATTAACATAAAATTCCTTCACCACATGAACAACTACGGCGGCTATAGTGTAGCACAACACTTCCCATCGTTTTCGCACAATCATCTCTTCAATTGACGTCGATGGATTATTCAATCCTCTATTGATGAATCCTCTTTCCTTGATCAATCTCTTCTTTATCAGTACCTTGTTGAATATTCGTCGTGCCTCCGCACTAATGAACTTTCTTGGGTTGAACACTCGCATTCTATGGTTTTTAGGGGAATTGGACGCTATAGGGATGAATTTACTGGAGTTTCACTTTGCTTTTGGGAAAATATGAACTTAGGAGTCAAATTTTGAAGTTTAAAAGGAGTAACTCCCATCTAAAACTGCCAAAAACCATCCATTCAAACCCCAGAAATCGTCATCCAGTCGGCCTCGCCGTCGGCGGCGTTGATGACACTGTTAGCGAGCCTTTAGAATTTAATTGCCTGGACTCTCGGGAAAAACTTGCTGGTAGAGTTCAATACTACCACAAACTAATGATATTTTCAAATAAAAACTACAATAATAACAATAAAAATAAAGATAACTATGGGTTGCCTCCCATAAAGCGCTTGGTTTAATGTCGTCAGCTCGACCTATTCAGGTATTATTCAGGTTGACTGATCATTAAAACCTCTTTAAAATTTGGTCTTTTACCCTTAAAATAGGATTTTAATCTATGTCCATTTACTTTAAATCTATTTCCAGTCTTTTGATCTTCAATTTCAATAGCTTTGTAAGTATAAACTTGAGTCACATTAAAGAGTCCTAACCAATAAGACTTCAATTTCCCACGGAATAACTCCAGCCTTGTGTTGTAAAGCAACTTATCCTGATTCAAAGTTCTTCTGGTTAATCTTCCAATCATGCCATAACTTTAGTTTCTCCTTATAAATTTTGTCGTTATCATAAGATTCATTTCTTAATTCTTCCAATTCATTCAATTGTAACAATCTCTTCTCATCAGCATCTTTCAAATTATAATTGAATTCTTTAATCGCTCAATATGCTTTATGATCCAATTATATTGGTAAGTGACAAGTCTTTCCAAAAATCAGTCTGTAAGGATTCATTCTAATAGGAGTTTTATAAGCAGTTCTATAAGCCAATAATGCGGTATTCAGTCTAGTGGACCAATCTATTATACTAGGGTTTACAGTTTTCTTAAGTATTTATTTAATCACTCTATTAGAAACTTCAGCTAACCCACTAGTTTGAGGGTGATAGGAAGTAGAGATTCTATGAATAATATTAAACTTTTTTGCCAATCTCTGAATGTATTTATTCCTAAAATGGGATCCTCCGTCAGTGATAATCATTCTCGGCATTCCGTATATAGTGAAAATATTTTTCATTAAAAAACTTGAAACACTTTTAGCACACAACAAGGTAAAGCTTGTGCTTCAATGCACTTNCACAACAAGGTAAAGCTTGTGCTTCAATGCACTTTAAAATGTAGTCTACTACAATTAATATGTATAAGTTCCCAAATGAAGGAATAAATGGTCCCATGAAATCCAATCCCCAAACATCAAAGATCTCAACTTCAAACATGAAATTCTAAGGCATTTCATTTCTTCTAGATATATTGCCTACTTGTTGGCATCGATCATAAGTTTTTATGTATCTATAAACATTTCTAAAGAAAGTAGGCCAATAGAATCCAGCTTGTAAAATTTTATAAGCAGTTTTATCAATTCCAAAATGTCCTTCAAATTCAGAATCATAACATTTCTGAATGATTAACTTAGTTTCTTCATAAGGTACACATCTTCTCATAATAAGATCCTTTGTTTATATAAATAAGGTTCATCCCAAAAATATGTTTTTGTATCATGAATGAATTTTCTTTGCTGTTGCAATGTCAACATAAGTGGCAAAATATCACTTACAATATAATTAACAATATCAGCATACCATGGCATTTTTCACTCATTAATATTATGAAGTTGTTCATCAGCAAAATTGTCTATAATTTCATTGTCGGTGTCAGATAATTCATGATTTTCTAATCTTGACAAATGATTAGCAATTTGATTATCAGTTCCTTTCTATTAATAACCACAAGATCAAATTCTTGCATCAAAAGTATCCATCTAATTAACCTTGGCTTGGCATCCTTCTTTTGCATCAGATATTTAATAACAAAGTGATCAGTGAGCACAACACATTTAGTCCCAATTAAATAAGATCTAAATTTGTGTAAAGCATACACAATGGCTAGTAGCTATTTTTCAGTAATAGTATAGTTAATTTAAGCATCATTAAGAGTTTTACTGGCGTAGTATATAATTTTGAAAATCTTTTTATACCTTTGTCCAAGAACAGCTCCAATAGCATAATCACTAACATCGCACATCAATTCAAATGGTTTCTCCCAGTTAGGTGAAACTATAATAGGGGTTGTGATTAATTTTTCTTTTAATAACTCAAAGACATTTAAACAGTTTTCAGTAAATTCAAATTTCTTATCCTGTTTTAAAAGTTGGCATAGAGGTTTAGTAATTTTTGAAAAATCCTTAATAAAATGCCCGTAAAACTTACATGTCAAAGAAAACTCCTAACCTCTCTTACATTAGTAGGAGGTGTTAATTTAGATATAACTTGAATTTTTGAAGGGTCTGCTTCCATACCATTTTTCAAAATTTTATGCCT
>NEWO01001298.1:10204-26867 GCA_003013225.1 Phalaenopsis aphrodite | reverse complement strand
CACATCATGTAATCCTTTTTTCTAAAGCCACAAAACCAGTTGTTAAAAAAATCTTTCTATTTCTAGACCATTTTCAAACACTTTGTGGCCTTCAATTAAATAATCGGAAATGTCAAGTCATTTTCAGTAAAAATGTAAGTACTGTTCATAAACACTGGATCAGAGATTTCTCCAACTTCAACGCTACTGAGTTACCTCTCAAATACTTGGGGGTTCAATAAATTTAAGGTAGAAGGAAGCAAACTCAATATGATGAAGTGGTGCATAAGATTGCTGCTCAAATTAAATGTTGGACTTCCTCTTTTCTATCCAATGAGAGGAGAATTACCTTGCTCAATAACATCCTCACTTCTTTCCTGATGTGCAATCTCTAAATGATTAAAATGAAATGGAACACTAAAAAATTGTTGATTGTTATGTTCAATAGGTTTCTTTGGTTGAGCCAACAAAAACAACTACACTGGAAAAGCTGGAAGAAACTTTGCAATGCTGCTGAAGCTGGAACCATGGAATTCAAAAATTTTAATGACCTACAACAAATTGTCTTCTGCAAACTTTTGATCAATATCATAAGACAGGGCACCATTTGGGATCAGTTCTTATTTCACAAGTATTGCTCTAGGGCTCACCTAATGGTGGTTCAATAGAAGTTGGAGGACTCTAATCCCAAAAAATTTTTGATTTTTTTGATTTTCTTAATAGTTCTTTCTAATTCAGAATTGTAGGCACTAGTCCTTCGTAACTTGAACTACACATACACAAACTAAAAATAAAAACAAAATAAAACACATAAAATAAAATACAATAATTGTTAAAGTTTAAATAAGACTCTCTAAAAAAATAGAATTTTGCTTTTAAGTCAATTAATTTTTCCCAGGCAACAACGCCAAAAACTTGATCCCAAAACTGCTTATATGCAACAGTATTACAATGTCTTTAATTATATTTTTACTTATATTTCCTTACTTTGCAATAGTACCAAAAAGTTGATCCTGAAGAAAATAAGAATTCAACCTTTTAATTTATATATATTGGGATACTATGCAAGCATACGCATCATTATCAAGTAATATATGATTTTTTGATTAAAACCTGAATATCAAACCCACAAAGAAATATGCAATATGTACTATTGAACAACAAACTCTCTATTCTAAAATGACAATTACTTGAACTAGAGTGCATTCGCAGTATTAAAATTCATATTTTTTTGATATTTTTTATATTTCATCAGAACAGTAACAATTTAAAAAGATAACTTGCGTTTATGTAAAAAAAAAACAATAAATTTGACAAATATCTTTCTCCTTATCATGAATCAATAATAAGTATAGGAATTCTGTTATGGAAGTATGCAAATTGTGTTGTGCCAAATAGGAGCAACTATATTCTTTACCCTTACTAGAGATGGTATAAAGAACATTGACTAATTTAAAGTTTAAATAATTTTGAAGACCGACTAGGTAGGGAAGATACCGGCTCTCACTCTAGAGTTCCCTTGATTCCCTCCACCCGGGGGCTAATATCTCGTATCAGAACCTAAAATAATAAACCAAGTTGGGGGTTTTAACCTGTCACTTTAAAGTTCTCTAACTCTACACCATTCATTGATTATTTCTCTATTTATTTGCACTAAATCATTTGAATTACATTCTCATTCATACAACCTCATGTGATTCTTTCCAATTGTAGACTGAGACAATACTGGCCCGGTCATTATATGTTCTCACAACAAATTTTAACATCTAGATAGACCAAATCAAGAAGTAAATGAAATGCATGGATTTAAATCATTACAAATTCTTCAAACATTAAAGATCAACACTCCACAACTTCCATCCAAACTTTAATTACTTACCATTTAAAGGAGAAAGATAAATAAAACTATTCAGATTCTATGGAGAAAATAAAAAACATACTTTAGTTCAAAAGTAGAAATCATTGTCAAACCAACAAGAAGTTTCGATTAAAACCGAAAGTAGTTCAAAACAAAAGATAAAAACTTATCTTAAATTCTCCACCAAACTTTTGAAGTTTCTTTTAATCTCTTCTATTTTACAACACTCTCAAAATAAACTAAAAAAAGAGGATAAAGTAAAATTTTGTGGTGCCAGAAATCTCTCCAAAACTATCTCTCCAAGCTCCATAGAACTCCTCTTCTTCTAACTCTTTTCAGAACTTTCAAGCACCCCCTTTAAATGTCTCAATTTCCTTCTTTTATAAATCTCCAAAAAGTTCCTTTGGAACTCTTCAATATGTGTCCACATTTGATGAATTCTCCAAAGGATGCCTTATTTCACAAGTCTTTTAAATTTATTTTCTTACTTAGTGGTCATAACCATCCTCTTAAGCCAATAAGTGCCTCAAATACCTCTTCAAAATTCAGCCAAATGAAGAAAACCAACAAATAACTACTTCTGGAGCTTAAGCATGGGGCCTCTGGAGCTTAAGCACGACCTTCTCTATTTCACCGGTGCTTAAGAACAATCTGGCGCTTTGACACCAAAACACTTTAGCACAATTTTCACCTTTTTGCTCCAAATTTGATCCTTTTTAACTCCTTTAAGAATTTTTCACTTTTTACTTATACCTGAAAGAAAAACACAAAAATTCCTTCCATTAAAGCGCAATATCTCAAAAATAGGTATAAAAATGTTTCTAAAAACTATATATTTTAGGTGTATCAAAATCCCCCAAACTTAAAATATTACTTATTCTCAAGTGACACTTCAATCTTTAAAAACTAAATAAGTATGATATGTATATGAGTTTCTTCAAGAGTTACTAAAATTTAGATTTAGAAATATAGTAGTCCAATTCAGAAAAAATATTCAGTAAATGAGACCAACTTAAAGATTAGAAATTTTTAATGTTAAGAAACATGAAAATATGAGTTCCTATCTAATTTAGAAATATTGTAGATTCTTCAAGTTTAGAATTTAGTTCTTTTATTATCTCAACTTAAAAATTTTATTAAGAATAATTTTACTTACTATATTATATTTTAAAGCTTAAGATTTTCTCAAGTCTTATACTTTAAAAAGATCAAATGTGGAACCAATTTTTGATTAGGCACTAATCCTCAAGCTTCTCCTCCCTTATATATATATATATATATATATATATATATATATATATATATATATATATATATATTCTTTTTTTTTTTTTTTTCAGGCAAGGATTACTATATCTGGAGAGTCCTTTATTAATTTTGAATTTCACTTCTCCTTTCGTAAAGCAAGGTCCTGATATAAACCTTTTACTTATAAATATAATAATAGTTTTGAAAATTATTTTGATAAAAGAAATTTAAGTATTAAAAATAAAAGTCTTAAATTTCTAAATTTTTCAAAAATATATTTTTTCTTACTATAGATAGTTACTTATATTAAACATTTTCTGCACTAAAAACTTTTAACTTAAAGTTTTTCTTCATTACTAAAAATTTAAACTAAATTTTCTTAATCATTTTTAAAATCAAATTTTACTTCTCTAATATAACTTCATATGCATGATCATTTTTCTCTTAAAATCAAATTCACTTGTAGCAAAATTGAGAAAAAATAAAATTCAAGTTTTAAAAATATTTTTCATCCCCCCAAACTTAAACTTTTAACAAGATTAAACAGTTTAGCATCAGATATATATAAGCAGAAATGAAAATTGAAAGAACACGCTTACAAGAATTTTTATATCCTTAGTACACAAGTACAAAACTAAAAAGAGGAGTAAAATTAATTTTTTATTAATTTTCTATCATTTTCAGTTCAATTCAACATGTAGATATTCAATAGACTTCTAAGTAGTGGGTACAAACATAAAAGTAAGATAATAAACTAACTTTGATTTCACAGTCTCAACATAAAAACAAACATTCTAACAAGATTAAAAAAAAATACAGAGTAGCAGTTTCTAAATTTCAAATTTAAAACTAAAGTTAGCAAGATTTTCAACTTTACAAAAGACATAATGTTAAATTAAGTTCTCAACTAACTAAATCACAGTACTAAAAACACATCAATAAATGCTACCCTGGAATTTAAATAAAGTACTAACAATCAAAACATCACAATATCAACTAAACAAAAGAGTCCAACACATCACAAAGTCCAAATAGACACACAACTGCAAATATATCAAGTCCCGACAACATAGTCCAAAACATAATACAAAAATAAAAATAAATCTCATAGTCTTACTCCTCATTCTCAGAATCACCGCAATCCCTAACATCTGCAGGATCATAATCAGGGTATGTTGGATATGGAGGAAATTGCACTCCTGGGTTACCTTTGATGAGGTTTTCTAAAGATGAGCAAAATTTCTCTTCATATTCACTTTTTCTCTTATTATACATATCTGTATGCTCTGCAAAACACTCTAAATTCTGAACTTTATCAATGGTATAATTTATATTGTCCATCATCTTCTATAATAATTGATCTTGGGTCTCAGTAGACTCACCTCTAGAAGTAGAAGCATGTGATTTAGATGGTTTAGATGTACAAACTGCAGAGGCAGAAGCAGCAGACGTCTCCATTCCATAACTCCTAGAAAATCATCCTCTCCAGCAAAAAAATAGAATATTCAGAATAAGTTCACATTTGCTTTTGTGATAGGCTTTATAGGCAATAGTACTTCCTCCAGGCTATCATATTCACCTCCAGCCTGCTCACATAAATAAAAGATCAAGGAAGCAAATTCCAAACCTGTTGTAGTAGCCGCAGTGGCAAAACTGATGATAGTCTGACATATCAAAGCTCCAATGTTGATGAGCTTTCCTTCCTGGATACAATAATTTAATGTCGCTCTCTCCCTGGTAACTACATTAAGATGATTTGTAGGTAATAGATGGGAAGAAATAAAATAGTGTCATGCCTTTGAAGGTGCACTTAACTTTGACTTGGAAAAGTTGACTCTCCTCTAATTAGTGATCTTCTAGAGTTCTCTTCCAACAATCAAATAAGAAATAATCTCATCTAGCTTTGTCCCATTCGTAGTATAATTTTCATAAAAAACATATAGTATCCGGTGGAAAATTGTAGAACAAATTGATTACCTCCGGTGAAAAAAGTACCAACTTTCTTCGAACCATGACTTTATCATCTTCAGCTTTAGGGAGTTTTGCATAGAATTCCCTAACAACAGAAATAACTACAATAACAGAAAAAATAGAATCGTTCTCATTGTCGATGAACGATCAGATCTTCCACAGATCCACCTGGATTCTTAAAACAACGATCCTGAATAAGCTTCGTGATTGCAACACATCACTGTATCTATCTTGAGCCTTCGAACTAACAAATTTGCTCAAATCAAAAGGGCTCTATCCTTTACTCCTCTTCATTCTTGGTGCCACTCTACAAATTTTATAAAATTCCAAAAATAACTTCAAAAATTAAGTCTAAACTACTAAATTAAACTTCCAAAAGCTTAAACTACACTGCCTATGCAATTTCCATAGATTTTCCCTCATTTTTCACCATGAATAGTGAATTTTTAAATTCTTCCAAACGTAGTCAAAATACATGGTGAAAATCCAAATTTTTTTCATAGAAGTAAAGCTCTTACCTTAAGAAATTCAGATCTAGCAAATTTTTTTGATTCCACCAAGAAATCTCCACTTAATAGTGTGCCCTAGCTCTCCAAAATCACGATTTCGAGAGGTTGAAGGTGACGAGAGGGTGAAAAATGGTGATTTTTCGGGTTAAATTTTCATTTTTAACCATTCGTGAACTGGTTTTCATGAACTGGTGCTTAATCACAGATAAGTGGCGCTTAAGCACCTGCCCCTTAGGTTATCTTGCGCTTAAGTGCGATATGTTGCACTTAGGCACGAGTGCACAATTTTTGAGATTTTTAAATTTAAGTAAAATGCACTATTTGTCTAAGTATACCATCCCTAAATGGTCTCATAACACTTCAATGACTATTTTCATCTTCTACAACTCTCCTCTCCCTAAAAAATTTTCCAATATAACTATTTCAATTCGAGGCTAAAAATAACACTAATTTTCACACAAACAAAAACATATATTAATTCACAAACAATTACAAGTACATGTAACATATAATTCTCACTCCAAATAGTCTTGGATGAGAAAATTTTCTAAGCACAAACACTTAACAAACATTCACAATTAACACATAAAAGTCATAAATACTAAAAACAAAACTTAAACATTAACACATAAACACAATGACTCTTAACAAACAAACTCTAATATAGAACTTAATTCCATTCTTCATTTAATGGGACAAACTCCGGTCTTCATTAGTCTCTCCTGGGGCAATCGTAATATAAAGTTGATAAAAATGGACGGTGGTGACGTGCTCTGATATTATCTTCTTCAATCCATTTTTGTTTAAGAAACATCTCCTTATCCACTTCCTTTATATAACTAGTACGACTAAATTGCATTTTCAATTGCCATCCAATATGCTCAAGATGTGCATGAATCTCAATTACCTTGGTCTCAAGTAAAGCCATAGTAGTCTCATTTTTGTTGATCTTTTCTGATATTCCTTCATTACTAACAACTAAGAAACAGTTATACATCTCTTGTGCACTTTGACTAATGAATCTCTTCCTCATGGTCTCTTCCTTCTTCTTCAAATCCATCTCCCATGAAGACATTTTATCAAAATCTCTCTCTCTCTATTATAGACTTTAGGGATGAAAATAATCAGGGGCAAAATTCCTTCACTAAACCCTTCTATTTATAGGCCTAAATCTCTCTAATAACTTCTAGGCACATCTTGGAACTGCCTTGGCACGTTTTTACAAACCATTTGGTGGTTAAAACTTCTAGAATCTTAATTTAGCACATGTTCTTTAACTGTCGCGCTTAAGCCCCGAATTTTGATCCTTAAGCGCTAGTGCACATTTTTGCTCCAGTCAACTAAACGTCCAAATTCTCATTCTAACATGTCTAGGTCATTAAATAAAGTCTTAAAATCAATACTAACACATAATAGTCTTAAAAATACTACCCCAATTTTTCTTAATCACACACAAATAACATTCAAAGAAAAACACATCAATAACTATGGGTTACCTCCCACAAAGCGCTTGGTTTAACGTCTTCAACCCGACGTAACTAGTGCTTATTCTAGTTGACCCAATGTCATTCCTTCATTAAATTTATGTTGATCCCCTATAGAATAGGGTTTCAGGCTATGATCATTTACTTTAAATATTTTATCAGTCTTAGGATCTTTAATATCCACAGCTCCATAAGGATAAATTTTCATCACAACAAATAGGCCCGTCCACCAGGACTTGAGTTTTTCTGGAAATAATCTTAACCTTGCATTATATAGCAAAACTTATTGCCCTCATTGAAAATTTTTAGTAAGAATCCTTTGATCATGCAACTTCTTCATTTTTTCTTTGTAAATCTTAGCACTTTCATAAGATTCTTTCCTTATCTCTTCAAGCTCATTTAACTGCAATAATAATTTCTCAGCAGTATCTTTCAAATTAGAATTAAACTCTTTAATTGCCCAATATGCTTTATGCTCAAGTTCAACTGGTAAGTGACAAGCTTTCTCAAATATTAGCCTATATGGGGACATTCCTATAGGAATTCTATATGCAGTCCTATAAGCCCACAAAGCATAGTCAACTTTGATTTAGTGATTGTATAATTAATTTGAGTTTCTTTAAGAGTTTTACTAGCATAGTAAATAACTTTGAAAATTTTATCATATTCTTGTCCTAAAACAACTTCAATAGCATAATTACTAGCATCACACATCAGTTCAAAAGGTTTTCCCCAATTCGGTGAAACTATAATTGGTGCAGCGATTAATTTTTTTTTTAATAACTCAAAAGCTTTTAGGCACTCTTCAACAAAATTGAAAATTGTATCTTTCTTCAGTAAATGACATAAAGGCTTAGCAATTTTTGAAAAGTCTTTAATATATTGCCTGTAGAATACAACATGTCCTCAAAAACTCCTAATTCCCCTTACATTCATTGGATAAGGTAATTTAGTGATCACTTGAATTTTGTAGAATATACTTCTATACCATCTTCTTATATTTTATGTCCAAATACAATTCCTCCTACTACCATAAATTGACTTTTTTTCCCAATTAAGGACTAAATTTGTTTCTTCACAACGCTTAAGAAATTTAGATAAATGTTCTAAACATAAGTCAAATGAAGTTCCAAACACGGAAAAATCATCCATAAATACTTCAACCCCTTTTTCAATTAAATCACAAAAAATTACCATCATACATCTTTGAAATATAGCAGGGGCATTATATAAACCAAAGGGCATTCTTCTAAAAGCAAAAGTACCATTAGGACTGGTAAAAATTATTTTCTCTTGATCCTCAGGAGTT
Source organism: Phalaenopsis aphrodite (assembly GCA_003013225.1). Lineage (NCBI taxonomy): Eukaryota > Viridiplantae > Streptophyta > Magnoliopsida > Asparagales > Orchidaceae > Phalaenopsis > Phalaenopsis aphrodite. Next base: position 18,509 of record NEWO01001298.1, on the reverse strand, counting down.
ATTTGTATTAGTGATAATCGGTATATCCATCCAGAAAATATAAGTATTTATGCCCAACTAGTCTATGCAACATTTGATCTAGAATGGAAAATGATCTTTCCTAGTGGTAAGATTTAATTTTCTATAATCAATACATATTTGCCGCCCAACAACTTGTCTAGTAGGTATTAACTCATTATGTTCTTTCACAGTCACAGTTACCTCTTTTTTCTTAGGAACCAAGTGAATTGGACAACTCATGCACTATCTGAAATAGGGTAGATAATTCCAGCATCTAACCACATTAAAATTTCTTTCTTAACAACTTCTTTCATAACTGGACTCAATCTCTTTTGAAGATCTGCACTGGGTTTGAAGTTCTCTTTCATATGAATTATATGCATACAAATTGAAGGACTGATTCCTTTAATATCAGCTATTGTCCATCCAAAGGCTTTCTTAAAATTTTTCAAAATTTTGATCAATCTTTTTTCTTCTTCCATCATTAACTTTTAGGAAATTATTACTGATAAAGTAGAGGAATCTCCTAAATAGGCATATTTTAAGTGATCGGGAAGTAACTTCAACTCAAGTCTGGTGATTTTTCTATCGATGGACAGAATGATTTATCTTTTTCTATAGTGTCCATAATTTCAAAACTTTCTCGAACATAGTTTGAATCTTCCATAAAAAAATCTTCACATTGATCTAATTCCTTTTCTTACACTTGTTATAAATCTTTTTCTTCATATTTTTCTTCATAAGTAGTTTTGAAATGACATTCACTCATATATCTTATATCATCCATTCTATAGCCTTCATCATCTTTACCTTTTGTAGGATATTTCATTGATCTTAAAATATTAAAAGTAACAGTTTGATCATTGATGCACATTATTAATTCCCTTTTTTGCACATCTATCAATGCTCTTCTTGTGGCTAGGAAAGGTCTCACCAAAATGATAGGTATCTCTTTATCTTACTCCATATTTAGCATAATGAAATCAACATGAAAGATAAAGTGATCTACTGACATCTTCTATGACTCCTTTAAGGTATGTTATCGAACGATCTGCTAACTGCAGAGTTACAGCAGTAGGGGTTATTTCTCTTAATCCCAATCTTTTAAATATTGATAATGACATAAGGTTAATGCTTGCACCTAAATCACATAAAGCTTTCCCATAAAATTTGTCTCCTATTGCACATGGAATTGTAAAGCAACCAGGAACTTTAAGCTTTTCAAGAAGCTTCTTTTGAAATATAGCACTGCACTCCTCATTAAGTGCAACAGTCTCATTATCTTCAAATTTCCTTTTCCTGTTGAGAATATCCTCATAAACTTTATATAGCTTGACATTTTTTCTAAGGCATCAACAAATGGAATATTAATTGTAAGCTTCTTAAAAATTTTTAGAAATTTTGAAAATTGCTTATCCAACTTTTGCTGATGAAGTCTCTGAGGAAATGGAGGTGGTGGCTTTTCTAAGTTAACTTTAAGTGGAGAAATAGACAAAATCTTTTGGAGCGTCCTCTTTTGATTCTTCAATTTCTTCTCTCTCTACTTTAGTTTCTTTTTGACCTACCTTCCAACTCTCTTCCGCTTCTAAGTTGAATGGCTTTTACTTGCTTTTTAATCTGGTCTTTTGGATTTATTTCAGTATTGCTAGGAAGTGTTCCTTAGGATCTATTACTTAATAAATTAGTGATTTTTTCAAGTTGATTCTCAATATTTCTAATTGTAGCTCCTTGACTTTGTAACTGATTTCTCATTTGTAACACCACTTCTTCTATGGAAAACTTCTTCTTCTTAAATTGTGTATTACTATTAACATGGAGGATAAGTAGATTTATAATTATTATTCCCTTGGTTATTCCAGTTTCTCAATGGGTTTACTTGATTGTTCCCCCATTGTTGATTATTACCATCTGTAGTGTTATTCAAATTAAAGTTGGGTTCGTTCTTCCAACCTGGGTTATAATAATTTGAATATGGGTTATTCGACTTGTTATTTATGACATTCAAAGTTTCTAATGATGCTTGAGAATCTACCATTTGGCATAATAAATTTTCTTCAATCATGGAAATTTGTTGAGAAAAATTCATTCCAAATTGGGTTATTCTCCTTATCATGAATCAGTAATAAGTATTGAAATTCTATTGTGGAAGTTTGCAAATTGTGTTGTGCCAAATAGGAGCAATTATATTCCTTAAACTTACAAGAGATGCTATAAAGAACATTAACTAATTTAAAGTTTGAATAGTTCTGAAGACCGACTAGGTAGGGAAGATACCGGCTCTCACTCTAGATTTCCTTCGATTCCCTCCACCTAGGGGCTAACATCTCGTATCAGACCCTAAAATAATAAACCAAGCTGGGGGCTTTAACCTGTCACTTTAAAGTCCTCTTACTCTACACCCTTCAATGATTATTTCCCTATTTATTTGCACTAAATGATATGAATTACATTCTTATTCATACAACCTCATGTGATTCTTTCCAATTGTTGACTGAGACAATACCAGCCCGGTTCTTACATGTTCTCACAATAAATTTTAATATCTGGATAGGCCAAATCATAAAGCAAATGAAGTTCATAGATTTAAATCATCACAACTTCTTTCAACATTAAAGATCAATACTCTTCACAACTTCCATCCAAACTTTAATTACTTATCATTTTAAGGAGAAAGATAAAGAAAACTATTCAGAATCCATGGAGAAAATAAAAACACACTTTAGTTTAAAAGTAGAAATCATTGTAAAACTAACAAGAAGTTTCGATTAAAACCAAAAGTAGTTCAAAAATAAAGATAAAAACTTATCTCAAATCCTCCACCAAACTCTTGAAGTTCCTTTGAATCTCTTCTCTTTTACAACACTCTCAAAATAAACTAAAAACAAAAAGGATAAAGTAATTTTTTGTGGTGCCTAAAAATCTCTCCAAGCTCCTTAGAACACCTCTTCTTCTAACTCTTTTAAGAACTTTTAAGTACCCCTTCAAATGTCTCAACTTCCTACTTTTATAAATCTCCAAAAGGTTCCTTGGAAACTCTTCAAAATGCAACCACATTTGATGAATTCTCTAAAGGATTCCTCCTTTCACAGGTCCTTTAAACATATTTTTGTTCTTAGTGGTCATAACCACCCTCTTAAGCCAATAGGTGCCTCAAATACCTCTTAAAAATTTAGCCAAATAAAGAAAACCGCCAAATAGCTGCCTCTGGCACTTAAGCGTTGGGCCTCTAGCGCTTAGGCGTGGCCTTCTCTGTTTCACCGGTGCTTAAGCGTCGGATCTAGCGCTTAGAAGCCTGACTGACTTTTTTATAAACCAACAAATACAAGAATTTGACAACGCTACTATAAGATTTAAATCCTCATCAAAAACTTGACCGTGACTTTATATATGCTTAAAATACAAGATAAATATGGATGTACTAAATATTCAATAGTTGTAAAGTCACACTTATCAACGCAAGTATACATATCACTCAAGTAATATAGGGCTCTAATGGAGTCCTAGATATCGATCCCAGAGGGAGTGGATTAGAACTGTAAACTAAGATTTTAGAAAAGTAATACTTTAATCACAACAACGAAGTTCAATTTGCTTATCTATCACTGATAGGCAATTAAAATAAATATGTAATTTTAATAACTATTAAATAACTAATGATATTAAGGAGAGTTTAATTGTGATATTCAATATATAAGAAAACATCATTCTCCTTGTCAAGAAATTATAGTGAATGGATAAAATGAATTAGTTCAATTTATTTTGGGTAAAATAGGAGCATACCTATTCTTTACCCTTTGGTCCAGGCATAAAGAACATTGACTAATCCTATTCCTGTTTACTGAATCTATGGCTAGGCTAGGAGGATACCGGCTCTCACTTTAGAGCTCCCACGTTCCCCTCACCTGAGGGCTAACATCTACACTTCAGCACCCAAATGATAGGACTGAATTGGGGATTTTAGTTTGTCACTCTAAAATCTCCAATTCTACACTCGATAATATTATTTCTTTAATTAATTGCACCCAACTTCCAAAGCCTTTGACCTCCCTGAATCTTGGATGTAATCTTCAGTTTAGTTTTAAAACTCAACATATTTTAACAAATCAATTAGTCAGATTGAAAGTAAATTAAGATCGAAGTGAAAAGATCATCACAATTTCTTAAATATTTTCATGGCTTCACGAATTCAAATCACCATTTCACAAATCTCAAGACAAGGAAAAAGAAAGAGAAAAATACTCAGATCACATGGGGAAAACACAACAAAACTCGAAATTCATATATAAAATTGAAGTCATAAAAACTACAACAAGTAAATAACTTATCTCTAGTTTCTCCCCAAGAACACTCCTTGAAGTTCCTCTGAATCTCTTCCTTTCTTTATAGCACACAGATGTCCTCTTTAAAGTAGTAAGGAGAAAGAAATCTCTTACTTTCCCTTCATTCTTACAATCTCTTGAAGAGTTCATCACAATAATGGAACATTTCTAAACTCTAGGAACTCTCTCTAACACTACCTTTACTCCCTAGATTCTTTCCCTCCTTCTCCGGGCTCTCCAATTTTTGGCCAAAATAGTCTTTTAAAGTTGTGGATGAGCTTTCTTAAGAGTTGCCTAAGCATCCCTTCAAAATTTGGCCTTATCCAAAGCTTAAGTAGGCATAACCGTCGAGCTCACCGTCGGCGGCCTCAAGGGCGCCATCGGCGGACTTATGAAGAATTTTGTCCTGTAGCCTTGGGAAAAACTAGTCGTCAGTGGGGTCGAGGGCGTCGTCGACGAGGTTGAGGGTGTCGTCGGCGGCCTAGTTCAAATTTCCACATTTTGGTTCTTTTCGCTCCAAATTCGCTCCTTTTTGCATCTTTTTGCTCGAATGACCCCAATTCATCATTCCTGCAACAAAACATCAAAAATACATTTCTTTAAAGTGCAATATCATTAAAAATAGTATAAAATAGGTATGAAAGTCTCAACATATTTTCCTTTGGTCAAAATCCCCCAAACTTAATTATTACTTGTCCTCAAGTAATTTTAATACTATATAAAAGTTATGATCTACTGATGTAAGGTTTTAATTCAGAAATACTATAAGTTTGAATTAAACAAATATCATAGTGAGACTTTTAGAAATAATTCAAGTAATTGAATTAACTCTGTAGCCACAAGATTATCTAGTCATCAAGTTTAAGAGTTCTAGTCTTCTATTTATTTCAGGAATGACTATATGTTGCAATATTAAGTCACTTAGAATATCCATAAGATAGGAACTTCATGAGAACTATACTAGCAAAAGATCTATTCCATAAATATAAGTTCAGGAATGTATTTAAGTTTTCCGTTTAGGTAGGTCCAGTGAAGCCAATTTTTTATTAGGCAAATCCTCAAGCTTCTCCTCACTTCCATAATTTTTCTTTCTTTTCTCTTTTTCATTTGAATTGCTTGCAATCTTTTATATTTTTCTTTTCTTTTTCCTTTTTTCAAGTGAGGATTACTATATCCGGATAGCCTTTAATAATTTTGAACTTCACTTTTCTTTCCCTAAATTTGAAACTCAAAGCATTCCTTTACCTTATAAGTATTTCATAGTTTTTACATCATTGAGCCCCAATCGTTTCTTCTCAAATGAATTTCCAAATTCTTAATACTTCAAAATATAGTTTCCTTTACTTTAAATTGTTAACTATAATCTTATTCTCTTATACTAAATATCTTAAGTTACAAAATTATTTTTCATTACAAAAATATTTCTTTAAATCTACCATAATATTTAAATGGCTACAAAAATATAGTTACCTGAATTAAATTCACTACATATAATCTTATAAATAATTTTTGAAAATATTGAAATAGAGGACATTTAATAGTTAATCTTTTTCTTCCCACCCCCAAACTTAAATTTTTAAATATGAAATAGTACAAGTGGAAAGAAAAATTGTAAATATAAATCATACCTCAGTAGTGTAGGCATTTTCATCATTTTAAAATTTTTGCAGGCCTTCTCAAAATTTCTACTTCACCTAGTCTGTAATATTAGGAGCTTTCTACACATATAAATCATTAGAGAAATTTCTGGGCAATGAAATTTTGAAATAAGTATAAAACTACAACATTAAACAAGCACAACCTTTCCTAACACAACCACAATACTAAATAATTAAAACTAAAATGCGAAATAAAAAAATCACATTACATTACAATCCACAATACTACTCAACATCTATTAAACTACACATGCAAATTTTACTATAATACTAACTTTATAACAAAAATTAAAATTATCCATGTACACAAAATAATAAAAATGAAAGTCCAAATACATAAACATCCATTTTTATTATAAAAAGATTACATAAATATAAGTACGCATATAAGTACATCGATTTCATTCAAATATCAAAATCCCAAACCATGACTTCATCGCCTTGATCAGCAGGTGGATTGGGTTGATACTGAGTATATCGGGGGCACTCAGGAAATTAACATCAGGCTCACCTCTGTAGTGACAGGTCTGAGCTTCATAATAGGCTACCTCAAAATTATAATGCCTCTGAAGGTACTCACTATCGTAATCATGTCGACGTTCTCAACCTCCAATCCTTTCATTATCAAGTCTATGCTTTTTCGCTGCAAGGTTAACTCATCCATCAAATCAGAGAGGGTAGGGGAACTAGAAGGTGGAAGGTCAGAACTTGTAGAGGGGACATCTCTACTAGTAGAAGGTTCTTGACTTCTACTCCCAATTCTCCATTTCTCACGGGATTCATAAGTCTTCAAATTAGCCTTACTAATGGGTTTCATAGGATAAACCCATTCTTCATCTCCACTTTCCACTCCATAAAGTTTACAAATTGCATAAATAAGTTCAGGATGTCCTAGACCTCCACTTGTCTCACTCCTCATCGTAGTCAATATATTCTTAAGAATTATTCTCCCCACATTTATAGTTCTACTATTCTGAATACAGAAATTTAGAATAGCTCTATCTCTAGTTACCTCACTATGGTGATAGGTTGGTAACAGAGTAGAGGAAATAAAATAGTGCCACGCCTTAGAGGTGGCATTCAACATGGAAGCAGAAAAATTTACCCGCTCTCGCTTCTTTATCTTCTATGTTCCTTTCCCATCAGTGAGAAAGTTGATCACATCATTCAGGGGGCCTTCCCTTGTGCTGAAGGATTCATATTGGCAGTTATAAGAGTCTGGGACTTCATAATAAGTGTTCATGCGGGCGACAGTAAACTCAACAGGAAACCCACGCACTTGAACAATTCCGTCATCAGAATAAATCACATTGGTGTAGAACTCATTTACAACATTTGCATCAGCTTTATTGGTGGTGTAACAAAAGTTTTCCCACCTCCGCTTGGCAAAAATTTGTTCAATTTCTCCTTTCGGACTTTCAAAAACTCGATCTTGTATGCACTTCTTTCCTTTAAATATGGAAGTGAATTTTTTTTGAGCCATCGTATTGACGAAGCAAGACACATCAAACTCAACTCTTCTCTTTTGATGTGGAGTCATTTCAATCTAATCAAATTATAGAAAAAATTCCAAAAATTACTTCAAATATGAAAATCATGGCTTCCAATAGTAATTCTAAGAGTTCAACATTAAGATCCATGAACGTCTTCCCAAATTTTCTTCACATTCTCAAATTTTTCGGATCTCCTCATGTGGAAGAAATCCATGGTGAAAATCAAATATTTTTAGTTTGGAGTGAAGCTCTTACCTAAAGATGATCAAATCCGGTGTCAAAAAGTCTTGAAATCACCTCCGAATCCAAGATCTTTCAAGCCTTAGGTCAAAAATGGCATTTTTAGGAGGAATGAGATGATGAATAGTGGCGGTTGACTAGTCAAAATTGTAGTTAAAGGTGTTATTTCATGAGCTCGCCATCGGTGGGTTTGATGGCACTGTCGACGCGCTCTATTGGAATTAAAATCCTAAGTCTCGGGAAAATTTCACCGTCAACGGCGTCGAGGGCGCCGTCAGTGGGCTCTATTGATTTTGTCCAAATTCCGAATTTTAGCAATTTCAATCAATTTCAAGCCTTAACGACATAATTTTAAGTGACTAAATGATGTACTTAGCACATATAAACTTTCACAACACAAAACATCACATTTATATATAAATTCCAAGGGCTACAATATACGTTACATAACACACATAAGTTTAGTATTTTCTCAACCTCAATACATTAATTCAGTGTTGCAATCGAAGCCACAACACTCAAAACGTTGAAAACAAAACATTCTATGCTTAGTCTCAACTATACAGAGATCTAAAAACATAATTCTAAAGCAAAG
>NEWO01001297.1:85136-107820 GCA_003013225.1 Phalaenopsis aphrodite | reverse complement strand
CGGCGACGGCGTATGGTGGTTACTTTGTATGGATGGATGATGATTGGTGATTTGCCTCTTTCTTTGATGATCCAAGTCTTCTTTAATTAAAATCCAAGATGTGACTTGGTGTCTCTTCAAAATATGTCTCCATTCAATGAATCTTCTAGAAGTTGCCTCCTTTCAAAAGTCAATTGAATGAATTTTCATGTCCATTAACCATTTCTCGAGTTTTTACCAAGATTTGCTTCAAACACCTCTTTAAAACTTCGTCCAAATTCAATGAATCATCAAGTAACTACTTTTTAAGCTTAAGCGTGGGGCACCTCACGCTTATGTGCGGCTCTCTCAATTTAACTGACGCGTAAGCACTAGTTCTGGGCGCTTTGGGGCCTCAGTTCATTTTTGCACCTTCTTCATTTTTGCTCTAAAAATAATTATTTTTCACTCCTTTCACCATTTTCATTCATTTGATTGTACCTGAAAGAAAAATACACAAATATCTTTCATTAAAACATAATATCATAAAAAATATGTTTAAAAATGTGTACATACAGACTATATATTTTAGGTGTATCATTGCTCTGGATTCTTCATTTAGTGCAACAGTCTCGTGATCTCTAAACTTTCTTTTCTTATTTAATATATCTTTCATAAACTTAACATAACTTGACATCTATTCCAAAGTTTCAACAAAAGGAATATTGATTATTAACTTCTTAAATATCTTTAGAAACTTTGAAAATTGTTGATCCAGTTTCTGTTGTATGAGACTCTCAGAAAAAGGAGGTGGTGGTCTTTCTAAATTGATCATAGTTGGAGAGACAGGTTTTTCCATATCCTTAGGAACATTTTCTTCATGTTTCTTAGTTTTTTTAGTTTCCCCCTCAACTTCAACCTCTTTATGAATTCCAACATTTAATTCCCTTCCACTCCTGAGTTAGACAACTTTAACTAGCTCTTATTCTTTGTTATTATTTTGAGAATTAATTTTAGTATTACTAGGAAGTGTTTTCTTAGGCCTATTGCTAAATGAGTTAGTAATTTGTCCTCGTTGATTCTCAATATTTTTAATTGCAGCACTCTAGCTTTGTAATTGATTACCTCTTTGTAACACCACTTTTTCTATAGTAAACTTTTTCTCCTTAAATTGTTGGTTATTGGTGAAGCTAGGAGGATAAGAGGTTTATAGTTAGTACTACTCTATTTGTTCTAGTTTCCCAATGGGTTCACTTAATTGTTCGCCCATTATTGATTTTCACCACCTGAATTATTATTTTAGTGAAAGTTGGGGCAGTTTTCTAACTTGGGTTATAATAGTTAGAATATGAGTTATTGGGTCTATTATTAATTGTATTTAAAGTCTCATATGATGGTTGAGAATTGATCATTGTTCTTAATGAATTTTCCTCAATCACATATGGTATTTGAGATAAATTCATTCCAAATTGGTCTATCTTCCAAGATATTACAACAACTTGAGATGCCGAAATAGAAATTGTATCAGTGTCATGAATATTGGTTGCTTTTTAAGGATTTACTTTTTTACAAGGATATTAAAAGTTGTTACTAGCCATCTCTTCAATTAATGAATATGCTTCATCAAAAGTTTTGACATTAATGAACTACCAGCAACAACGTCAATGATATATCTAAGGGATCTTACTAACTCATTGTAAAATGTTTAAATGATCAATCAGTTTTGGTAGAGCATGGTGTGGAAACTTCCTAAGAAGTTTCTTAAATCATTCTCAAGCTTCGTATATTGACTCACCATCATACTGAATAAATAAGGTAATTTCATTTCGAAGCTTAGTATTTTTTGAAGGTGGATAATACTTAGTTAAGAATTTTTGTGCTAAATCTCTCTGAGTTCTGATAGTCTAGGTGTTAATGAGTTTAACCACATCTTAGCTTTATCCGTTAATGAAAAAAAAATGTCTAAGTCTATCAGTGGCATTTGATATACTGACATACTTAAATGTGGCGTAAAGTTCTAAGAAACCTGTTAGATGTAAATTTGGATCCTCAGATGGCATTCCCCAAAATTGATTATTCTGTATCATTTGGATTATAGTAGGCATAAATTCAAATGAACTAGCCGTTACAATAAGGGTTTATATACTTAAGTGAATTTCATCTGATGTACGGTTTGCATAATCCCTAAAGGTCTTTGTACATGATGATGTTCATTTTCTAAGTTGTTCGCCATTTCCTTTAAATTGTGAAGTTCTTTTTATTTTCAAATTTTTCTTATGATTTGCTCTAACTCGGAATCGTAAGGCACTAGTCCTAGTGATCTTGCACTACACATACAAAAATAATAGTTCAAAAAATAAAACAAAACAAACCAAAATATTTTAAACACACATACATGCACTTATATATAGAAATAATACTAAAATTTTCTAAAAATAAGTTTTTAATTCAAATAAAATTTCTAAGTCAAAAAGTTTTGTCGCGTCCCTGGCAGCAGCTTCAAAAACTTGATCCGTCCCGTGAATACGCATTTATATATATGTTTTTGGCCAAAACTTGACCCAAATGAATGAAGTAGCTAGTGTGCAAAATGAATATAATCTTTTCTTTTAGGTTAAATACTAGGGGTACTACACAAGTATATGTATCGTTCAAGTAATATAGGGCTCTAATAGAGTCATAATTATCGATCCTACAGGGAAGCAAAAACTCTATGTATAGACTTAGCAAAATTCTATTTAAAATGCAAACAATTTATCCAGGAAATTATGTTGAAATTATAACTGATAAGAAGTAACTATGAACCTACTAATAATGTTTCTCAACTTAAAGAAAATGAGAAATGTTTCAAAACTAGTTTAACTAAGAAAAGTTCAAGTTTTGTAAAAGGCTTTCCCCTTTGCAATAAGAACATAATCTGTGTAGGAATTGAATGTTTAAAGGTTAAAATGTGGTTCTATGAAAAGTATGAACACACCCATTCTTTACCCTCTTCCAAGTGCATAAAAAACATTGGTTAACGTAGACTTTGTTCCTTAAATCTTTGGTTTTACGGAGTAGATTCTAGTCTCCCACTTCTAGATTACCCACTGTGCTCTCTCAATATAACTAACATCTAGCCTTAAGTTCCAGACTCTAGATCAAATTAATTAAGAATCTAGTCTGTCACTTTAGAAACACCAATTTACACCAATCAAAACTTATCTCCCTATCTATTTGCACTCCCCTCAAGACTAAATCTGCTCTCATTCTAAGGGTTAATGTGGTATTCACTAGTTTTGTGAAATCATAGCCCGCCCGGATCATTATGTTTTGCAACAGATTTTAACATTACAAATGGCTAGTTTGCAAAGCAAATTAAGAACTGGTGAAAATGTCATCACAAATTTTGAATTAAAAAAAAACTCCAAACCATTCTAATCTCACACATGATTAATTCTTATCACGGGGAGAAAGAAAGAAACTACTCAGAATTCAAGGAGATAACATAAAAACACATTAATTTGTATATATGATCAAGTTTACATAGGGAAGTAAAAGTTAAACAAGAACACAAGATACTTATCTTAGGCTTCTTCCCAAAAAAATTATGAAGTTCCATTGAAGCAAACTCCAAAATCTTCATATAAGACTCAAAAGACTCAATACTCACACAAAGAAAACTTAAAAACAAGACTTAAAACTTAAGATATCCTCTTCCTCTAAAACTTTCCAGAATTCTCTTTTCATAATTTTTTAAATCCACCAAGAGTCACATCGCATGCCTCTTCAAAATTCATCCAAATTCATTGAACCACAAAAAAAACGTCATTGGTGCCTAGGCGCCGGATCTGACACTTAAGCGCTACTCTAGGCGCTACTTGCTCCATTACTCTATTTTGTTATGTTTTGGCTTCTTTGTTGAAATACTCCATTTTCTGTACCTGAAATCAAAAATATACCAAATATCTTTTCTTAAAGCACAATATTATAAAAAATGAGCAGAAAATGTATATGAAAAAGTAGCACATTTTTAGATAGATCACATATAAGTCTCTCACAAGTCACAAATAAATGAAAAACGCACCCCATCAAAGGAGGAAAAAAAACTTGAGGAATGACAAATTCTCTCTAAATCTTGCGTCCGACAGCCTCTAATGATATCCTGATGTAGAACTTCCTGTCCAAGCCTCAGAGGCCAAGAGAGTCATCTCTCATGACATAAATAGATATTTATTTTTAGATTTGACACTACGACTTCAAAATAGGCATACAAACTCTCTAGATCCGTCAATCGGTCCAAAATAGGCCTCAAATTGCGCAAAATAAGAGTTATGGATGTCTGGTAGCATAGTCACACCAAAAATCAACTTGGTCATGCCCAAAACTGGCGTAGTCGTGCCAGCTCTGGCGTGGTCATGTGTAGATCTAGCATAACTGCGTGAGGCCCCATTACCCTTATGGTGCCATGAGACAAAGGAAATCCTCTATTTTAGATCCTCCATGTATTGGTCCGAGCCATTTTAGCAAAAAGCTAAGGGTTTGGGGGACCACCTGCATGAGTTTCCAAAAGAGTAGGGAATCAGGCTAAGCATGCTTGGTTTAGGTTTTTAAGTTGTGAGTGAAAGTGAGGGGGGTCGAAGTGTGTGTGTGTGCAAGACAAACCAAGACCACACCACCCTGGGCTAACCTTAAGGTCAGACAATCCTATGGGACTCCTCTTGAGCACCCCCATGCTGATTCCATTCTACTAGGTGCTATAGGTTAGAACCAAACATGTGGAACTCCAAAAAAAGTAAAGAAGTGTTTAGAATTTCTAATAGGGTAGGGTTTCATCAATAATCATCTAAGATAGTCAACAGAAAAGTTCTATGGCTAGATCCTAGGTTTCTAAGGAAGAAAGACTAGACCTCAATAAAAGTGACGTCAAAACATAATCAAGTGAATATCTTTCTATGATTAGCTCTTGGTTTGGATGTCAGTAGTGTGCTTTCAATTTCGATCTCATCATCTTGTTTACCTCTTAGAGTCGATGTCAACTATGCACTTTCCATCTTAATGTATTCAAGTGATTAGCTCTCGGTTTGGATGTCATTAGCATTTTCCACCCTTCATAGATTAGCCCTCGGTTTAAATATTAGTCTTTCACTTTCCATCCTAATGTATTCAAGATAATATCTTTCTTTGATTAGCTCTAGGTCTGGATGTCACAGGTGTGCTTTCCATTCTGATCTAATCTTCTTGTTCACCTCTTAGGGTGGATGTTAGTCGTGCACTTTCCATCCTAATGTTTCCAAGTGAATATCTTTCTTTGATCAACTCTCGGTTTAGATGCTAGTCGTGCGCTTTATAATCTGATCTAATCATCTTGTTTATCTTTTAGGATGGATGTTAGTAGTATGCATTCCATCTAAATGTATTCATGTGATATCTATCTTTGATTAAGTCTTGGTTTAGATGTCAGTCGTGTGATTTCCATTTTGATCTAATCACGTTTGATTAGCTTTTAGATATATATAAAGTTTATGTATGGGGTTCTATCACAATCTATTTTTTTTGTTTACCTCTATGGAAGAATGTCACTGTAGTAAATTTTATCATAATGTATTCATGTTTATTGAGTATTTATTGATTAGCTTTCATGTTTTGAATATGTTTGTGTGGTTTTTCATCTTGGACTAATCACTCTGTGCACCTCTTTAGCTATATGTGAGTCCCTGAGCTTTATAGTCTAAATGTGATCAGGTGTTTGAATTTTGTCTGTCACTAAGGTTGTAATTTTGGAACCTATTATGATGTGTTCCGACATTTCCATGGGTACTTTTGAACTTTGGATTCATAGATCTTGGAAGAAACCATTTGTGGAACTATCACGATCCATTCTGAGTTTGATTGACTTTGAGTTAGTGAAGGTTAATTTTGAAGCCAATCATTTGAGCCATTAGATCGTAATAAGGATAACTCTTTTTTAGGTTGACTCAACGAAAATCATAATCATTCCTTTTTTTAGGATCAACCAATGTTAGACTAAACTCTTTGTGGAACCATCACCATTGATCAGGTTTGATCAATTGTGATACAGTGAAATGTTGATAACACGAATCAACCATTTGAGTTTGTAATTCTAAATAATGAATATCCCATTCAACCGTTTCTTTACTAGTTTTACTCGTTGAAAATTGTACACTCTCCTTTTTAACCTGTCGGTGTTGGAGGAATCCCTATTGGGCACCATTACGATGTGGTCGGGTCGACTGGTCTCAGTTTAGTGAAAATTGATGTATCGATTGGTTCTTTGAGTTAGTAATTCTGAGCAAGAATCGTAGTCCTTAAAAAATTATTTTCTTAGCATAATTTACTAGAAACCCACTTTCTTTTCTCAGGTTTTGACATTTTTTTATTGATTTCCCCGACCTCAATAATAGTTGTCGGCTTGACTAAGTAATTTTAGTGTAGCACCAATCTAGTTACTCAGTGCCAGTTTTTCGTAGTGAAGAGATTGGAACGTCGTACTATGTCTAATGTGGATTAGACTTACTATGGCTGGCAAAGTTTGTAGTTTATGTTGAACTACCAGATTCAAGAAACTTGGCACTTTAGACTCGTAAATCTAAAATTAGACTCGGACACCTTTTCAAATGTGTTAATCTTGGGAAAAGCTTTTGAAACTCTTTCCTTTTCTTGGGCCCGCATGCCTCGGTCTGGTGAAATGTTGATTGCACAGATCTATGCCTTAGCTCAGTAAGTTTGGTGTAAGTTTTGTGCAAAAACTTGCTAACATCAGTCATTGAATGTCTTGGATTTGGAGGTTAAGCCTAGACTTACCTTGAAGAGCTTTTCATAGGTTTAGCCTTTTTAATCCATTAGTGATGAAGAAAATCGTTTTTGAAACAATCAAGATGTGATCAGGTTCATTAATCTTAGGCCAATCACGATTGGTTATGTAAATTAATGTTTTCACTTAGTAAATATAATGTAGGATGTCTCCAAACATATTCTTGTTTAATATAAGTTAATGTCAGCCATATATATATATTCTCTTTGGTTTGTTAGTTTGTTGAGTAAACCAACCTCAACTAAAAGGAATTACTAACATTTGATTAGTAATTTAAGTGTAACATCCAAGCTTTACTTTAAATCACAATCATATTAAAGAAGAGCATAAATGCTATGTCTATGTTTAGTGTGGGTTACACGACGTTCTAGATATTGCACTCTCTCTCAATGGCGGAGCACGCCATATGAGGTACCATCTTGAGTTTTCTCAAGCTCTTTGCAATGTTGAAATATCGGATTCAGCAAAAAAATGCATTGACCGATGAAGATCAAGTCATAAGGAGCTTCCTCTTAGGGATTTTTTCTTGATTAAGGCAATGAAACCATCTAAAATGATAAATCTAGTTTCCTCCTTGCCGGCTATTTAATCTTGTGTCACCACATATGATTCAATAGTTAATTTCTTGACTAAGTGTAAGGAAAAACTCAATTTACTAGTGTTAGTCATTGGATACCTGCAAGAGACTGTGGGAGACCCTCAGTTCGGGATATTCTCTAAGTTTTGATTGGTTGCACATGTATATGACTCCACACAAATGATATTTACCCAAATTTAATCATCTTGTTTACCTCTTATATTGAATGTTAGTCATGTGCATTCCAATCTAATCATTTTTTATTAGTTCTCATATTAGAAGTAAGATCAGTGTGTTTTCTACTATGATCTAATCATTTTATTTATCCTTTTGGTTTGAATGTAAATTACTATACTTTTCATTCCAAAGGTATTCACGTATTGACTTCACCCCTATGATTAGCTCTCAAATTAGATAAAAATCGAAAATGTTTTCTATTCTGATCTAATCATCCTATCCTTCTCTTAGGTTAAATTTCAGTCATTGTGCTTTTCATCCTAAAGTGTTCAGGTTTTTAATGAGATTTTTAAAAATTAAATCAATTGAAATTTAAAACCTAAAGTAAAATGAACTTCAAAATACTTTAAAAAATTAATTTTAAACTTTTAAAAAGGATTCCAAATTACCTTTTAAATTTTAAAAAAAAAATTGATTTTCAAAAGAAAACTTTAAAATTAAAACTTTTGAACCAATTTTTTCTGAGAATCCTCAATTGGGAAGAACTTTAAAATTATTCAAATTCAAATCGGAATTTTAATCTTCGAATTGTCCTTTAAAACCCAATTCTTGATGTTAAACTATAATTTCCTCACTTCTGAAATTAATTGATTTTCATCGAGCAACACCAATACGTGTGTCGTATTTTAAATCGTCTGCAACACATATTGGGGATCATTTGTTGACCTCATTTTTAGTCAACCTCTCTTTCCTTGACTGAAGTTTGATTAGTCTTCACTTGAGCTGAATCATGTTGAAACCCGAGAATTATTGATTTCTCTCTGAAGGATACTGTAAGACTCAAAAAGTCATTTTAAAAGTTACATGAGAATTTTTTTATCACTAATTAAGACCAAAAAAACCAATTTGATGATTAATTGAAACAATTTTTATGTTAAAGTGTGCACTTAAGATTCTTATACATGAAAACGGTCTTAAGTAAATTTTTCAACAAGCCATTATTTTTTAAAAATAGATTTCAACATTGCATCTATATCATCAAAATCTTTTAAATGAGTCCTTTGATGCTCAATTTTAACAACATTTGAATACTTTTTGAGCAAACGATACTCATGAGAGAGAAAATGATAATTAGGAGGGAATGAACGATAATTTGACCAAAATTCTTCAAAAAATCTTCAAATTGATACCAATCTTCAACAAAAGTTGTTTTAAACTTTAAAATGAATTATTTGAACTAATAAAGTTCAATAAAATTTTTTAGTTAAGTAATTAAGAGCTTAATTTTAGCTTTAATTATATTAATTGAACCTTGCACATTAAATTAAAATGTTTTTATGTGATAATTAGTGCAAACAGAAATTAGCTAGCATGGAACATCAGGGCTTTGCTCTTTTAAACATTTAAAGTTGTGCTTATTTGAGTTCATTTAGCAATGTTTATCCATGTCTTATATGTTTTTAGACCAAACCATGAGCTATATGCGTATTATATGGATTAATTCAGAAGGTTTTTGTCCTTTATGCATCAAAATGTGTATAATATGTGACATGTATAATATTAAATAAATTAGCATATTCGTTTTCCCAAATTTGAGTGAAACAGAAAACAATTACTGTTTTTATCGCTAAACTGAAATTATTAATGAATTAATTCCTCATTAATCTTCTTAAATTAACCTTAACCAAACCTAAGTATACCTTATTAAGCTTAATCACCTATTAAATATCTTGAAACATTTCTTAAATCACTTGAACGAAATTTAAAATGCCTAATTAACTTTCTAATCTCTCTAAATCAACCTAACCAAGATTTAATAATTATTTAATTAATAAATTAATATACTAATCAATTAATTTACATATTAAAATTAACCAAAATTTAATTAAATGATTACAATTTTAATTTTTTAAACAATAATCGTAATTAATAAATTACTATTTTAATCAACCAATTAATGATTCAATTAAATAATCAATTGTTCAATTAATCAACCAATATTACAATTAATCAATAAACAGCTTTGATTAAGTAATTAATACCATAATTAATTTAATTATAATTACATTTAAAAATTAATACCTTAATTAATTAATTAATAGTTATATTCAATTATACATATTAGTATTTGTAAAAAGATAATTATTTTGAAATCTATATGTGGATGATTATGAATGTATGTATGTACATATGTTTCTATATATATATATATATATATATGCATGAAAGTAACATAAAAGAAATCCTATGAATAATTTATGTAACAATATGTTTAGGTTGTTTTATGTGATGTAATTTATCTTTTATATATGCGATGTAAATGTAAAGCATTTGAAAAATAGTGGAAAAAATGTGATGAATGATTTAATTGCATTAAATTGTATGATTGCATGTTTAGTTGCTTTTATGCATGTGAACTTGTTTGCTTGTTTTTTATTTCCTGATATTAAATATGTTATGGAGAATAGGTAGGATAATAGTGAATGGTTTAGATTGATGAATGAGAGATATAGGAAAGAAATAAGGCTCCTGTGAGTTAAGTGAGCAAAAAATGAGAGTCTGACAATCATTTATGAGATTTTTTTTAAAAAAAGAAAAATTAAAATATTTATAAAAATAAATTATGTGCCCAAAATAAAAAAAAAATCAAAATATAAATAATTTCATTAATGAAAATTTTGTCCATTTTAATTAGAATTTCTCTAAAATATAAAAATTTTAAAGTTTAATTAACCCTTGAAAATAATTTATATTTTAATTAAATGAGCTCAAAATTTTTTTAATCTTTTAAAAATTTTAGAAAAACTCAAGGAGATATTAACAAATATCTCTTTACAACTTTGAAACAAAAATCCTTTTCTAAAAGAAATCTTTTAAATATTTTAAATCTTTTTAAATAAACAATTTTGAATTTTTCTTTAAATGAAGAGATTTTAAAAAAGACTTAAAAATATCAATATGAGAACTTTTTTTCAAAAAAAAATATTTTTTAAACTCTTGAGTTTTAGGGATTTAAAAAATATATAAGCTTGACAGGCTCCATTTTACTTGTTTAGTCTACGCAAGACTTATATATTCACCAAAATGAGTGACTACATGAATGAATACGTTTCTCCCCAAAATATAAATGATTTTGTAGGCTTAGGTATTTTGAGTATAGAAGTCATTGATTATCTTAATTTAAATAACTCATAGAAAAGATAAGTTTGCGCCCTGATATTTTTTGGAATAATAAAATCATTTTTCAGAAAACTTAAATTTGCATTAAAAGACAACTTTTATTATTTTAATGGGAATACAAACAAATCTTTAATATAAGAATTCTAATTAAGAAACTTAGTCTTATTTGTTCAGAATATAACATTCTGACCATAATCAAGCCCCGGGAAGGAGAACAAAACCATAGGGAGAAAACTAAACTATAGGATGGAAAAACAAAATCTGGTTGGTAATTTGACCAAAACCTCACTTAGAACGGAAAACTAATCAAACAACACGTAGAAAACTCTGATTTGTCATTATGATTGATAATTTCTAGGAGAAAACAAAATACTTGTTAGTTATTAAAGCCTTGAGAAACAAATAAAATCGACCAACTGTAATTTTTATAAACACACCTTAGTTTCGAAACTATTGACCCTAGGATAGCAAACATAGACGAAAACATAGGACCACACACATACCCTCTATTAGTCTAGTATAGAAGTCCTAGGTTAGTTTACTAAATTCCTTCAATAGATTATAATTAAGGTCTAGGACATATAAAACAAACTGACCTACCCTCGAAGGCTATCAATCATCCTAGAATGAATAAATGCATGTT
Source organism: Phalaenopsis aphrodite (assembly GCA_003013225.1). Classification (NCBI taxonomy): domain Eukaryota; kingdom Viridiplantae; phylum Streptophyta; class Magnoliopsida; order Asparagales; family Orchidaceae; genus Phalaenopsis; species Phalaenopsis aphrodite. The sequence continues at coordinate 96,471 of NEWO01001297.1, read as the reverse complement.
ATGGACAAAGATACTCAAAATCAATTTATAACGGGAATGACTATCTTAAATCATTGGCATGGCAATAAGAGAGAACTATTATTATAATGGTTAATAATTGAGGCTATCAATGTAACCAGGATGATAAAAAATCACGGACATATTGACCGAGTGTGTTACTCTTAAATTTAGGTTAGTCGACCTATAGTTTTTTGTATAAAGATATTTTAAGTTAGGGCTTCACCTCCATATAAAAATCGTTTACCCTTTCCTACCCTTTAGACTAGGATATTCTTTAAATCATTTCACCTTAATCAAACTAAACTTAACTCAATCAAATCAACTTAACCTTGTTAAATTTAATCAACCTCAAACAGTCATTACTCAATTCAATTCCAAATCCAATCCAATCAAGACCAACCTTAAATCTAATTTGTTCGTCAAACCTGATCCATTGATTCAAGCTCTATATCATTCCAACTTTCAAGTTGGGCTCAACCCTAATGGTCAAAATTTTTGAAACTTAAGTGAAGTCAACCTGTGTCTAATCTTATCTTCTTATCGAAGTCCTTAATTCAATCATCGCATAAACATTTGTTAATGAATCCATAATTAAAATAAAACTTATCTTACACTTGTAAGGTAAGGGAAAAATCTTGGTTTCATAAATCAATAAATCCCATAGATGTTCTTCATCTGAATGATTAGATTCATTCTAAAATAATATGTTTATCTTTCGAGATAGTATACTATTCTTTTTATGTCATATATGATTAGTTAGATAAAAATCTTTCAAGGTCTATGGTGTTCCCAATAAAAAAATGTCACCACAGTTTCGGTCGGTGAGAAATGGAGGGAGGGGGCAACTGGTTGCACAGAGGAGGGTGCTGATGATGGGGAATCTTCTAAAGAGGCAAGAGCATAGCCTGTTGTACCCCCACCAAGATGCATCTTTTATCAATATATTTGGTAATAGTGAGACCAGTCGACCTACATCTCTTATATAGACAGAATATGAAACAATCTAGAGGTAGAACTCTTGAAGGAGTGCAACACTGCGAGGAAAAAAAACTGGTATAGTCGACTACTATCCCACCCCACCAACCCCCCTCTCTCTCTCTCGTTGTCCTACTGAAAGAATATGAAGGGTTCCCCGTCCAACTAGTTCCTTCTCAGGGTCAGCTTACCAAGATATGTAACTCTTCATATGGCCTGTTCATAGCCATTAACCAGTCAATGGATTAGTATGGTAATTTGTCATCTACCGAAATATATCCTTCTACTTTTTTGAGGTTATCTGGTCACACATGTTTGCGAAGTCTCTCCGGAAGCTCGAGCGACCAAATATGTACAAGAAGGGTGATCGATACCATCTGAAGGAGTGGGAGGCCTCCCACCTTCAATTGATGGTTGTATATCGGGCCAAGATAAAATGAGTCGCCGTCGCACAGAGGGTCGGGACTTCGGTCAGGCTTATAAAGAAGGATGAGAAGTAGGTCATGGTGGCTGAGAAAAAGCTAGCCACATGTCACCTCCCAAAAGAGCTCTTAGGGGTGTTGGGCAGCCCAGGACTTAAATACTGCTTTTCAATCCTACACCTAGCCAATGTAAGACTTTTTGTCCGTGACATTCTCCTCCACTCAATCATGTGACGCCCTCGTCACAGATCAGCTTCACCGAGGGTCCCACTGGACCTTGGAAAGTCCACAGCTGGCAGCCAGTAATCTGCTCTGATACCACTTGTCACCTCCCATGATGCACATGCTATTGACAAATGGTATTGGGAACGCCCTTACTTGCTCCAGGAATTCTATACCACATCGGATAAGTGTAGGATCGAAATACAGTATTTAAGTGCTGGGCAGCCCACCACCCCTAAGAACTCTTTTGGGAGGTGATAAATGATATCAAAGCAGATTACTGTCTGTCAGATGTGTGGACTCTCCATGGTCCACTGGGACCCTCAGTGGAGTCGATCCGTGACGAGGACGTCACGTGATTGGGTGAAGGAGAATGTCACAGACAAAAAGTCCCACATCAGCTAGGTGTGGGGCCGAAAAACAGTATTTAAGTCATGGGCTGCCCACCACCCCCAAGAGCTCTTTTAGAATGTGACACACGACTAAGGAGCTCTCCACTGTCTCAGATCTTTCGTCAATCACTAAACAAGAAAATCACGAGCAACAAGTGAAGATCACAATGATGAAGTAAGAGGAAGTTTTTTGAGTCGCTTCCATCCCACCCAAGTTAGGAGAAGATTTTATGAGAGACTCTCCATATCAGAAGCTTCACAGGAATAGGTTGGTTCATTTGGTCATGTTTGATTGATCTGAAGTATGTTGACTTAAAAGAACTCACTGTTTTCTACACCAGTTATGACGGGTTATCCGGGGGTGACTCGGACGCTAAAAAAAAAGAGAATCTTCTAGTCAGCTCCCTAATACTTAGATATAAGTCTTTTCTCAGGAGAACTTTTTTGTAAGATTTATATAGACAAACGCTTTTATAAAAATGAAAATTTTGTACATTTCTTTAAGTCTAAATTGAAAATGAGACCATTTGGTAATTTTAAACCTTAAAATATTTTACCATTTATCATTTCTCTGTGGTAATTGCTTGGTAATGAGCATGTGTTCGATTGTTGACTCTGACCTTATGAAAGATAGTTGGTCGTTTTTTTATTAGTTGCGGGCCTAACACAAGTCTTACACTGTTTGTCTCATTTTGCTTTGGTCGGACATTTCTGTTTGGTCGACCCACACCTTTCACCAAGATTTAGGCGAATCTTGTCACTGGTTTCATGGGGTAATTGTCAAGACATATTCTTGGGGAGGAAACCTCCTCCAAAGCTATATTGACATTGGGCTTAGAGACTAAAGTCTTTTATGCTTGGCATTCTGGGTCGGTTTTGTCGTTGGGGCATCGATTGGACATTTATAGTGTCGTTGCTGGTTACCTTTGCTTTTTGTTGCTAGCTCACACTTACACTTTTTAAGATCTAAATTACACTGTTAGATCATCGTTTTGGTCAAACCTCATATTTGGTCAGGTTTTAAGTGAATCTTGTTGATGCTTTCATAGAGGAAACCGCTGAAACTCACTGTTGTGGTGATTTGCGCCTTACCCTTCACGAAGCTTGCCCTACCGGGCAGGGAAGCACCTCCATAGCTTTATCTGATTCAAGCTCATAGACCAAGGCTTTTTTATGCGTGTTGTGGAATATTATGCCGAACAGACCCCTTTGTGGTTGTTGTCGGTGTCGTTTCTTGGATCCAAGTTCACCAAGTGTCCCGTGGACCTAGAAGGATATTAGATGAATTCATCATAACATTAGAAAAGTTTTAGGAAAAAAAACTCCTTGTATTGATTAAGGTGTCAGTCACAGAGTCAAACCAATCAGTTTACTAATGTAGTCAGTCGACTCGTTTTGACTGTCACGAACCAAATATCTATTTTGAGGTGCTCACCTCCCAGCTAAAGCCTCCAAAAAGACAACATAAATAACATTTCATGATCCATATCTGTTGCATGAACTCCTTATCATCCTTCATGTTGAAGAATCTTTTAGATGTGTTTCTTCTTATTGATGTCGTTTCCCTTCTTATTAGCAACATGGTCTAAGCTCATCAACATTCTAGAATGTTAAATCCAAATTTCTCTTGTGATGCATGTCAAGAATCAGAGTGGTAGGAACCTAGAGCGAGAAGTAGAGAGAGAGAAAAAATAAAAAAGCACACACACACTAGTCCCGTAAGGGGGAACTAAGGTATTCTCGGGCTCTGTGAGGGTTACAAAAGAAAAGAGGAGAGAGACTGCCTTACAAAGTATGGGTTTAAAGAGAAGAGCCAAAAAGGCCCCTTTTAGATGCATGGATCCCTATTTATAGAAGAGAGGGGGTCACAAAGTGGAAAATTACATATATGCCCTACTTTAATAAGGGTTACTTGGTATTATTGTTATTTGTTGTGTCTTTTCATATTTGTAACTGATTTTGTCCTTTTTAATGTATGTGGACCTTCCGATTGGTGAATCCTTGAAACGGTCGACCATGTTGGTGTCGATCATCTTTCTTGTCTGGATGTGAGTCGGTCTTCACCATGGAAAGCAGGTCGGGTTTAAAAGTGTTAGCCAGTCAGCCCCAGCGTGGCCTGTCGACTTGTTTGTTATTCGGGATAAATGTTGAGAGAGCCGGACTTTAAGGCTTGTGAGATTGTTGGGGTACTCTGCCATTGGGGAGATCGTTTATTTTTGTATCCCTTTGGTCAGTCGTCAGCCTTTCAGTTGGCTAGTTGCTGGTCGACTTGCGGTTTTTCAGCCAGTCGGCTTTATGAATACTTGGCTTTTAATCTTGGACTGTCAGAGCATCTTGAAAATCGTGCAAGCTACTTTTGGGTGTAAAGACTCATAAGTCATCTAAACTTGGTTCGAACATTTGTTGAACCCGATTCAAAATTGTACAAATAGATTTAAACTTGGTTCAAAATAACTTGTATTACTAAGAGAAAGCATCACGCAAAGATATCAGTGAAGAGTTCACTGCAAGATTCGAACTACTGGGAATAAACAACACAAATAAGAACTCAATGAGAGCAGGTAAAGTTGTGATGAGAGCTCGTTCGTAGTAGGCATTAACAGGACCAGCAATGCATAAAGAAGAATAGTTAATGATGAGAGGTTAATCTCTAGTGTTCGTGAAGGGAGCAATTGCAATCCCATTTCATTGTGATAGCAGTCCACAATTTTGATAGTAGCCCACGACTCAAATTCAAATAAATAAATTCAAAAGGCTTCACCTTCATTCAAAAATATGTAAATGCAAAATTTTATCTTTCATTTAGAGTAGATTCATTAAAACAAAATTTTGAACACATCTTTTCTTATAAATATATAACAGAAATATTTGACCGAAGTCATATAAAGCAGAATTTCCATTATTGAATAAATTTCAAATTTTGGGCATAATTATTGGTGGTATTTCTTTGTTTCAGCCATTAGAAAGGTTTACTTGTAATAAAGGTTACAAATTTGTTACCATGCAGCCAAGCGACGCGATAGATTTTATAAAGACAATCTCATACCAAATTTAAAGCCCCACCTATTAATTTTTATCTTCCAGTCCACATGCCAAACTAAGATTTCGTACAGATGACTCACATGTTAAATACATCTGAGACACCACCAGAAGCGTACAGCTTTAGACCTACTATATCTGAAACCGAGAATGATTAATATGCAATCACAAAAAAACAGCAGAAAATGATAAGCGTCAATATATCTTGAGGTGAAATGATTTCATTCAACAAAACAAAAAGAAAAAATAAAAATATTGTGGCTTCTAGATACAGCTGTAACTTACTGATAATCTACCAAATCCGCGTGTTTATCAATGACCATTGCATGCCTTATTCAGAGCATCAAAGACGTTCTCGATAGTTACTTCTTGCACAAGTATGGCTTTCACCCTTGATTTTGAACCTGAACTTATGGACACTTGTTTTCTTTTTACCCCTAAAACCTGCACAGAACAGAGTTATAAAAAAACGACCTTCGTTTTCAGAATCAAATCATTGCAACTCAACAAACGCTTCTTCCTGGTGGTGCGAGGAAAATGAGATCTAATGCTTGATGGAACATAAATACAAGAGAATATACAGCATATAAGAGACTAACAAATAAATGAAATATAAGCTTCAATTATGAAGTTTTTCTACATGAAAATGATGACATGCAAGCAGACAAGAAGTCTGTCCGATAGTATAATTAGTATAAATACAAATAAAGAAACCTAAGTGACAAAACATTAAAAGAATGAAGATATCCTAACCCAAGAAGGGCATAAAAACTATGAAATATGAGGTTGTCTGGTTCTTTGCTTAATTGGCCTATTCAGTTGCGAGACTGGCAATGATGGTGGCCACCACCAGTGGGCAGCCTGGGCCATGATCAATAATGAGTGGCAAACAGAATATTTTAATTTTGAAAAAAATAGATCAAAAGATCTAAAACACTTGAAAGTTATTTCAATACCTTTAAACTATATAAAATTATTTTCAAAAACAAAAATAAAAGCACCAAAAAAAATACAGACCTAAATGTTTTTTAAAAATAAAAGAAATACCAAGCAAGCCCCAAGTTTACAATATGGCTAATGTGAGTGACAGTAGTTCATAATAACTATGCTTTAATAACATGGGATATATATATATATATATATATATATATAAGAGTATATAAGCAACACAAAATATATAGCTACAATAAATATATATTTCATTCATTTTTTTCACAATCAAATGTTTCTTCAAATTGTTTCATACTCAATATATGTCGTATTGGGAATATCATTTGTAGTTGATAGGCTTTGACTTAATTCATTTTATTGAGTTGTCACCGAGCCCATGGGCTACACAACTGTTAATAAAGGTTGGTAATCACCCAATATAACAATTATCGTAGCCCCCACTGATAGCAACAAATCCGTTCCAGTCTAAATATCAAGAGCCGGGACTTTAATAATTTTTTTGTCATCTTTATATGTGGAGATCATCAATATAAAAGTCTACATATCACAACACTTGTCACATTCACTTGATCATTTTATCTGTTAAAAATCATTATTCACATGCATATGCAGTTGAATTAGTATACCTGCAAGCAATTGGTTCAATGAACATGCTCACCAATTCAATAAAACCAGTAACATCAATAAAATCAATAATGTCAGCTCAAATTTGCTTTTATGTAATATATACAAGTATTCGACAATAAACAAAAAATTTCTAAATATAATTTCATACCAATGTGATTATTTCACTTGGGTTGACAAGCCAAACCCACGATATGTTTTCCTACTCGTTTCAAACTCTCTGTCTAGCGTACACTACCTAGAATTCACAATTTATTTATGAAATTCTTTAATTGGATGTTAATTTAACCCAAATCTATATCCATTTACTAATTTTTTTACCTTAAATTTACTTGCATGCATTCAGTCATAGTTTTCGTTCTCATATTATGTCTTTTTAATCCCAACAACCAATGTAATGATTACACCCTATTTTCCTATTAACTGAAATTTTACAGTAAATTATTAGAAATTAAGAATTATATTAAGTTGTTAATGTAAATAACAAGCATATTTCATACATAAGAGAAACACATTACATATCTCCCAAAATCTTCACTAATTTCCTCCACTGCTGCTACAAGAGAGAAATTTTTTTTCTGATTTATCCAGCTGCAGTGAAAGAGAAAAGGAATTAAAAGAAATTCCTTATGCTTATAATGATTATGTTTGTATTCTAGGAATATGTACAAGTATATTAAGTTTTTTCCTTACCTCAAATCAGTTAGAATACTCCTCAATACCACACTTTTCCCCTACTCAGCTGCTAACCGAGAGTAGCCGTGCTCTCAATTTCACATTTCAGGTTCCCTTCTTACAGATTTCTCTAAGTTTACAGATTGAGAGAATAAGTATATGTAAAACTTAGGTTAGTGCATATATGCATATTTATCTTATAAGACTTTACAGAGAGCAGCTGAGATTTTGAGAAATAACCTTCCTCTTAGCTTTCCTTTTTCCCCCTCCCAAACATCCAAATAGAGAGCAGCAGCTCTCCCTTCACAGCTCGCTCCTTGCTTGCCCTCACTTCCGTCTCAGCCAGCCACGAGAAAGAGGAAAATGTGAATAAGATAGATTATGTTGGTTTAATTTTATTAGGATTAGTATGAATTTAATGTTCATATTAATATAATACCTTATTTACCTAATCAATCCTAAGACTTTATTTTCATCAAGCTAATGCATGTTCCGTAAAATAGACAAATCTGATTGTGACCATAACCGATTGTTATCAGTGGTTTTAATTAGGATATTTAGGCCATTCAAGCTTATTTAATTAAATTAATGGTTTAGCTTTATAAAACCAATTATATTAAATAATATATATATAGTATTATACATCAATTTGATCGATATAAAATGTAGAGTTTTATAAAAGTAATCTGGATGCATTTCGGGATGTGCAAAATATTTTAAAGTATATTTTAAAATTATGTAATATTTATCAATTTAGCTAAAATTGAGTATTATAATTTATTTTGCTTATCAACAGGAAAACCCTATTGTTTTTTGTAGTCCTCCTCTACACTATCACTCCATCTAATAAATATTTTACTGCATTTTTAGTCGATGAAAATTCACTCAAAATCAAGTAGAAGGACTCAGCTTAGGGTTTCCAACAGAATGACCCAGTCATGTTGTAGTAATAAATAGGTAGGCCAAACTATATGGAATTGAGTAAAACTTTTCAAATCACAACTAAAAACGTTAACCAATGATGTCTCATTCCCAAAGCCTAAATCCTTTCCCCAATAGGCAATTTTCAAAGTTAGTGTTGTGGGCTAAAGAAGCTCACTAACGTAGTCTTGAAAAGAAATCACAAAAATAATAATAATAATAATAATAAATCATTCCAAAAACTTGAAATTCTTCAGAGCATTCCCAAACCCTTTGAATTAATATCTTCAAGAGTTTGAAGCCCTTAGGATCACTAATTGCTTCACAATAAAACCCTAAAGTAGGAGTTAAAAAATTCTACTGAATGGTGTTTGAAACCAAAATTCATCTTGCTAGTTCACTCCATCAAGGCTTAGGTCTCATACCTAGCACCCTTAAGAAGGTTACCAAACCATGGTTGGCCCAATCAAGAAAGCTAACCTTTGGCCAACATCCAAAAACAAGTCACTTTATTAATATGCAAACATACCCAACAACCTTATCACATGGATTTACCAATTTGAAAATAAAATCATCCTTACAGGCTTTAACGCAACTCTTAAAATATTCTCATGTATGTAAAATTTTTTTGAAGTATAATTGTTCGAAAATGAAAATGCAATGGACATCATACAGATGAGAATATCTATTCAACATGATTATTGTAATAGAGTGTGTTAAAGGGGAATCTTGACAACATTTCTATGTATTAAATGTTACCTTATTTCCTAACTTGCACGACTCCTTGATTTATGTTGCTACAATTTTGAACTATTGATTATTGTAATGTCAAAAAAGTTAAAATTAGAGCAAATTTCATACACTTATTGAAGCATTATTTAAGATGTAGCAAAATGGAAGCTCAAAGTAATACTTCACAATACTTGCCTTATTCTTTAAGGCTTTCCTATTTTTTCTTCTATGTTATTGAAATGATGAGCATTAAAAAAAATTATATTGTACTTACAATTTCTTTTACAAATGAATAGAAGTATTTATCATCTTATGATTCATAATATGTGGTGATTGATTCCATGCCATTATGCTTTCGCGAAATAACTAAATAGCACACAAGCATCTTATGCAAAAAATAGTATCATAGAAACCATCAAAACCAATTAATTATAGCCATGTATACAATCTCATAGCATTCTAATTTGTCTTCCTAAGCTTAACCCTATCAAAGGTGTTAACCGTCATGATAATTTCATGCATTAGGGAAGAAATTGCAAATAATTCTTAAGATGTTAACTTATTAAGTCCGTAATTCAGGATTTAATTATGATCCAAGTTATTTACTGCAAACAACTAATAGAGATAATTTATATAGGAAAAACATAATGCATTAAGTAAAAGATGTGGTTCTTCAAAATAAATTATATTTTAAGCACCGACTTCAACAGTGATGAGATAAGTGCTAGAATGTAGCACGATGATCCATTAAAAAGTATTCACTTCTGTTGACCTCATTTTTAGTGAGGTCTTAGTCTCCTACTCTCAGAACCCATAATCTAGCCTTAGAAGTTTCTTGTTGACCATCCTAGTGGACTAGTAATGGAGCCCACCTCTCGTGGAACTTCAAACTGCTTCTTGACTCATTTTTGTGAAGAACTCACATGAGTGGTTCCAAGCACTTAACTTTTAGTTGCATGGGCTAAGGAACAACATGTAGAGGGCCTGAAAATGAGTTCTATATGATCAAACAGTCTTAGGTGAACCATTTGTGACTCAATTACTCGAGAACGCCGCAATTCACGCACTCACTGCACCACACACGACTTTGACTTGAATCGACTCACCCGTCGACAAACTCGTCCGGACGACCCCGGATGCACAGCTTCCAGAAAGTCAACTTTAGCTAGGAAGGACACCCATATTGCTAGGGTTAGACGCGCGCACAAATGACAAGGAAATCGATGCACGTTTTATTTTATTATTATTATTTTTTTTAATTAGCGAGTCGCGGGCCCGAACTCAACCTAGGCTCAACTCAAATTCGATTTGGGTTGGATATGGGCTGAACACGGGCTAATTGACTCAGCTTATATGATTTTGAATTTCAAAATTTAAGTTTTAAATTTATCATTTAATCCCACATTAAACTTTTCCAATTAAGTTGGCTACCTGAAAGGAAAATATTCAATCTCCTGCCAATTGCTTCGCATAATGGCTATCGAGCCCGTTCCTTTGATTAATTCACCCCGCTGCTATTCTAAAGGGGGGACTCGCCTTCTTCCTCGGCCATCAAGCTCTCCCGTCTTCGGCCTTCCTTCGCTCCCAAGCTCCCCCGTCCGGACTTTCCTGCTTGCCTCTCCTCTCTGTAGGAGACTGCTCGATCCTACTTCCTGCTACCTCACTCGACTCCCTCGAGCAGAAGAAATCCACCGAGACCGCTCCACCCTGCCTCCATCCTCGCTCGACCAGATAGCCCCGCTCGCCTCCTCACGCAGAAACCTCGTCTGGCTTGCTTCTCCCTCTCCCGCTCGACTCTCTTCCTCGCTTTCCCATAAGGCCTCGCCTGATCCCGCCTCCCTCCTCTTCGCGTCGCGCAGAAGAAACTCTGTCACCTGCTTCGACTCGCTCGACTTCGGCACAAATATCTTTGCTCGTTTCATCCCTCACAGACCGAAGCATCATCCTTCGGTTCGACCCCGTCTCTATACCGAAAGCATTCGAATCTTCTTCCTCTCGCCCGACTCCTTTCTCTACACCGAAGCACTCACATGTTGCTCGCCTCCCCTCTGCGCTGAAATACCAAAGCTTGGCTCCCCCTTCTCCAATTTAAGTTGCAGCGGCCCCAACTGCTGAAGAGATAAACAGAGGCTTCCAGCGCAGGTAAAATCTCAAAATTCACCCAATTAAATTTTTTTTTAAAGGATCTGATTGCGAGGAAAGAATCAAACTCTTACCCCTATGAGGTTATCTATATATGATTATTGATGAAGAGCATGAAACATGAAACATTTCATTTTCAGTAATTATTTTGTTAGCGCAAAGCTTTAATTTTTTTTTACTAATTAAGTTAACTCACTACCAGCGCTGCGAATGTTAATTGCTTTACCTTGTGTCATTTGC
>NEWO01001297.1:72606-84451 GCA_003013225.1 Phalaenopsis aphrodite | reverse complement strand
TGTGTGATAAAGGAATTCTTATGCTGCATACTATGCATTGTTTGTGGATGGTTTAAACATACTTTCTTGAGGGTTGGTCTACCTACTGTTTTGGGAGCATTAAACCCGTCATTTGGGGGCTGCCCTTGCTCGATACTTTCATTGTTTTTGGAGTCATTTCGGGTGTCGATTTTGAGCTGATTTGTGATTTTTTTATTTGTTATTTTGGAGGAAATTTTGGACTGATTTCTTGACTGACTGCCCATTGTTTGAAACTGTTTGAAAGTGTCATTGTGGGTTGTACTTTTTGGTTCCGTTTCATGGCTTTTGGGCTGCACTTTGTTAGTCTATTTGGTGGTTTTTCAGCTTTATTTTTTTTACACTGAATTGTGGAACATTTGGGCCGATCAAAACACTGTTTTGGAACAGATTTAAACACTCTTCTCAGCAGCCGATTTAATTATACTTTTTTGAAAGAATTTAATTGTTTTTTTATGTCGATTCACTTGTTATTTCCCCATTTGATTTGTTAGTTTTGGAAGTGGGTCAACCTTCTCTTTTCGTTTGTTTGTTTACTTTTGTTAAATGGTTAAGTCATAAAGATGAGAATTGATGATTTAATTAATTGAAAGATATATAAAACCTTAAATCACCTTAAGCATAAGTTAAACTGTAGGTTTTGTAGAACATTAGGTGCACACCTTAGGTGAGATCCCATCCACCTAGCCCTCAGTGTAAGCTTCCTAGAGCTTGAGTACATACCTTAAGTGAGAATCCATCCACCTAGCCCTTAGTGTAGGCTTCCTAGATTTCAGGAGCACACTCTAGGTGAGAGCCCATCCACCTATTCATCAATGTAGGTTTCCTAGTCTTTAAGAACACACTCTATGTGAGAGCCATCCACCTGATCATCAATGTAGGTTTCTTAGTCTTTAGGAATACACCTTAGGTGAGAATCCATCCACCTAGCCCTTAGTGTAGGCTTCCTAGATTTTAGGAGAACACTCTAGGTGAGAGCCCATCCACCTAATCCTCAGTGTAGGCTTCCTAGTCTTTAGGAACACACTTTATGTGAGAGCTCATCCACCTGATCCTCAATGTAGGCTTCTTAGTCTTTAGGAACACACCTTAGGTGAGAGTCCATCTACATAATCTCTGCAGTGTAACCTCTCAAGGTTTTAGGAACATACCTTAGGTAAGAGTCTATTCACCTAATCCTCGAATGCACAAACTGACTAAAACACTAGACATGATGCACCAAGACGTGACCCATGCTTCCTTAATTAAATCAACAGTGAAATTCTTTCAATAACTTAACCTACAATAAAACCGAGCGCATCGAAATTTGAGCTGGGATAGTATACTCAAATCCTCCTGGCAATTGAGAAAATTTGTTAACGCCACATATGGATCATCGAACTAGGATGAGTCTAGGGTCTTAGTGGCAAGGGCGATGACGACATTGCTTATGTGTGCTTAAACGAGGAATACGAAGTGGGATTATTAGAATAGTATCTCCTACCTCAAGGATCTTCAATAAGGGAGAGTGAAGGACTCATGATACTGTTCGTCGATTCTTGGTGGGATCGTTGCCCCCGACACTCTTAAGTTGTCAGTAATTCTAGCACGATTAGAGTGACTAACCTGTGGACTATATGACTTTACAAAATATTTACAAAAATAAAACAAAATCCCTTTTGCATGTTAAAAAGAACTCTGCATGAAAAAAAAAACTTAAACAACAGTTTTTGCATGAAAATCAAATAAATTTTCTATGAAAATTTATAAAAGTCCATGGTTAGTTATTTGAGAACTACCTCCTATAGATTATCGAGTTGACAACTCTTACTCAAGATCGGGAAGCACACAGTTCAGCTTTGAGCCCCCCACTTTTACCAATGTCTTATACAGTCTTGATCTTTCATATGTGGTTACGGGTTTCTTCTACTTATGATATTCATGACTCTTTTTCTTACTTTCATGTTGGGTTTTCTTGCCTTATTTATTTTCTTTACAAGTTTATTTAAATCTGTTGTAAGGCATACTATGCTGGCAAAACTAATAACGCAACAATAGCAGATGCCCAGGTATGTGTTTACAGTTTATTTACAAGATTTTACTTTACTGCATTTTACCTTTCAAGTACCTTTTATTTACCTGCAATTTGATTATTCTGCATGCAAAACCAGCACTGAAACTAAAACTGAAACAAAACAAAACCAAACTTTGACACCAAAACTGTGAAACATAAACTACAATTTTCAAACACTTAAAACCTGAAACCGTCGTTACGACAAGAGCTTGGAGTCAACTTTGTGGACAGCACGGCGTGGGATTAAGACCGAGCAACAAGAGTATCTTTTTCAGCATTATATCTTTCTAGCATAATAACAACTGATAGGATTTCGAGGTAGCTCGCCTAACGCGACGTAAATCCTCACATCTTTTCTAGGCTCATGTACAACCATGGTGTGCAGCGTAAGTCCTAACTCATCTTAGGTTCCGAGGTTGTCGTGTGACACGACGTAAACTCTCTTATCTTTGTTTGCATAATCAGGTATTATGCATATGTAAGACCCAAATAAAAAAATTGGCAGGATTGAATAATTGAATAACATCATCTCTAAAAATGCAGTCACACAGTAGGATAGTTTGGGAAGTCATTGAGGATTCTCCTTAGGATCTATGACATCCCCTACCTTTTCTTTTCTTTGGAATCTTGAAATAACTGTTCATATTTGAGTCACTCACATTTGTCTTTCCATGTCCTACCGTGAATACCTGAACTTTGAAATCTTGAAGACTAATACCTCTGATCATTATCGAGAGTTTTCTCAAGTGAAACCAGTCATTTGAGATGTAATTAACTATGGGGATTTGCCCTTATAGGGAATTTGGAACACAGGTAAAATAAACTCTATTTAATCTTTATATTAGATAGGGGAATTTGTCGGTCATACATAAAAATGTTCGCAGACCAAACGGATGTCACAAATCTCTTAGCTTGCAGGATTGGGTCCATCGCCGAGATCTATACTTATCTTTCAGGAGAGTGTAGTATTCGCGGTATCAGACACGATTATGCAAACTATTGAATGAATGAGATTCATTTGGTCTCATTTTTTAAAATTAAAACATACTACTTTCAAAACCAAAAATATATGTCTATTATATTAAATTAAATTTCAAAAATAATTTTTATATTCATATTTTCGAAGCCATCGAAAAAGTTGACCAACAAATTATGGCGACTCTGCTGGGGACTAGTTTTCCTCTCCATTTTGATTAAGAGGTTTTGTCTTCATATATCGACAGTGTGTCCATGTCCTTCGTGGGCCAGACTGTTCTTCTTCCGTTGACATACTGTGCTCATTTCTTTCTTGAGTCAGTATGGTCGACTCCTCTTGGATTTCAGAACCATCTGTTTAATCATCCTTAAACAGAGGGGTTCAGGAATCCCTATGGCTTAGTTGGGTGGACCCCCAATAGGTGTGGTAGGTTAGGGTCGGAGTGAGTCCGATGTGAAATGGGTCTTTTTCAATTCTAGACTGGGTCCTATACCTCGTGATCGCTTCACCTCTCTTCCGAGTTCGACTTATCCTTTTTGCAAGTCACCTCAAATTTTACCTTTGAAGCTTTCCTCAATAATATTAAAACCTTACAACTTAATGTCAAAACAAGCATTCACAGTTAAAGAATCAGACAAAATTTTGAACAAAAGACACAACACGACAATAACAAAAAATGAATTCAAGTCAAAATCACTTGGATAAGTTTCAAAAGAAACGCCCGGTTCATAAGACAATTTTGTCAACTTTTGTACTTTTAGCTAAGTTATTTTACCAGGAAAAGGAGCACAGTACTCTGATATTCAACAATTTTTAACTGACATGAAAGATGTCGTCCCCAACGTTGACCTTCTCGTGCAACTTGCCTACCAGCAGGGATGCCCGCCAGGTGGGATCCAAGATTAAGTTTGGGTCTGGATTTGATGAGTTTGAAGTAGTACTTGGCAATGCCCCATTCATAATAATGAAAGTCGTTGCCCTGGATGTCCAAGAGTCGTCCACTAAATTTAACTTGAATTGTGGCCAAGACTTCCCTTCCCTCAAAAGGGCAAAGGTCACTTCTGCTCCCATTAAGTCAACTGCCCCTGTTACTACCAGAGCTGCTCCCATTTCTAGAAAGACTGTCACTGTCACTCCCTCTGGGATTAATGTGGCTGCACCAACTTCCCCACCAGTGTTTAAAGGAAAAGAAATTTTGTACGAAGAAAATTCAGTTCTTGTCATTGGCACACCGTCGTCTATGTTTGAAATTGGTTCTAGTTCGAAGTCCGGTCGACTTACCAGGACTCAACGGAGGAACCGCAACCGTAAGATTCTAAAGGCTAAACTGGCATAAGCTTTGAAAACTGTTCAGTCCAAAGAAATTCCTCAACATGAGGAAGTTGGGTTGTCTGAGACCGCACCTCTTCTTGGAGAAAGCAGGTTTCACCCACTGTCTACCGCTCTTGAGGAGGAGTGCTCATAAGATCGCCGTCACCGCCTCGCCGCAAGAGCGAGAAGAGAAAGAGACATGAACCTTTTGCACAAACCCGCTTAGTTTTTGAATGATTGGCCCGAAAGGAGCGTTGCTCCGTTGTCGAGATAATAAGAAGGATGGGTGCGCTATATCGCCCTGACTTCGAGCAGAGATTCTGAGAAAAGATAGCGATGAGACAATGGCACAACGACCTCGCATTCCTGTTAAGCTTCACTTAGGAGAACGTTCTGATACCGCTGCTACACATGTTGTTATTGCTGTCGCCTCACGGAAGCCCACAGAGCACCGACTGATCCAGTTTCGTTTGGGTCCAAGGACACCACTTGCTGCCACAAAAGGAGAACCTCAAAAGATAAACAATGACAAAAGATCGCTGGTTACCGCATCTGAACCGTCTGTTAGGGATCGTGACTTATCCCAGAGAGCCGAGGCCTCCAACAAGACGTCTAGTCTCCGGACTTTGGTTCCGAAGGAAAAGTTGCAGAAACCTAATGTCGCAGGATTGGTGCCGCAATATGGATCAAAAGCATGTCTCCCCGCAAAGGATTCTAAGTCTGATGCCCCAGATTCTAGTGTTCCGGTCGTGTCAAAGTCAATGTTAATAGAAGATGTACAATAACAGTCCCCAGTCGATCTCAAAGTCATTAAGGGAAAATCGATTGAAGACACATTGGAGGCTCAGGGCTGAAATCACTAAACTATCAAAAGAATAAGAAAATACTAGTAATGAAGAATGTGATTTGTCGGATCATATGGATGAAGATTTCGCAGAAATCCTAGTGGTTGAGACTAGAGCCTCTGCATCTTCGCGCGATGCTCCTTCGCCCATCAAAGAGAACGTCGTTGATGAGCTGCGGAGAGACATCCGACAAAGAGATGAACATATTATCCAGATGCAGAAAAGGATGAAGGAGATGATGGCCGTTATAACTGCATTTCAGAATCAACCCCAATCTCCGAGAGTAGCTTTTCCAGAAGCAAACTAGCCAGAAATCATTCATATTGCAGATGAAAATAGAGAGCCGGCCCATAACACAAGACCGGAAAGGGACATCAAACAGATGGTTGAACAACAAGTAAGGGAAGCTTTAGCCTAATCCAAAGGAGGAGCATTGATTCCAAAGGGTAGACCATATCCAGAGGAATTCGATGTTGTGTCGTACCCAAAAGGCTTCGTACCACCTACATTCAAAACATTTGATAGAACAGTGAACCCTCGTCCGCATGTTGCACACTTCCGGGCAAGTTGTTGCAACGCAGAGGTAGCGAAGCGTTTTTATTCCGCCAGTTTGTGAGCAATCTCTCTGGAGTTGCTTTTGATTGGTATGCAGAACTGCCTAATGGGTCAGTAAAGACATTCACAGAACTGGAAAACATGTTTGTTAAGAGGTTCGCTGGAGCTCAGCACCATATCACCATTGGTGATCTTGTGGTGGAGCGACAAAAACCAACAAAAACCCTAGTGGAATACATTCTGCGGTGGAGGAATCTAAGTATGAAATGTGAGCCACAATTACAGGAACAATATACAATTGAGATCTTACTCAAGAGCATTCATGGTCCAGTAGCTTTCCTACTCAAAGGATTTACAATCAAAACCTTTGAAAAGCTACTCAATAAAGCTACAAGCCTGCAAAAGGAGGCTAAACAACTCGGATTCCTGGAGAAAGCTGACAATTCAAAGCCCGTAAAGACATTCGAGAAGAGGTCTGGAACGGTGGCAACAATTGACAAAGGCAAGCAACCAATGCACATCCAGGTAGAACAGCCACAGCAAGACTATCAGCAGTACCATCAATCACAGCGCCAGCAGGAGACCTACCGCACAGACATAGGGCAGGGTTCATACATGGCCGATTGGTTGACCAGAGTCTACTCCTTTAAGGATGAGGCAGTTGGGAAGATGTTCAAAATTTTGATCAAGAAGCCCGAGTTCAGGTTGCCGGAGCCGAAGAAACCAGAGGAGGTCGATAAGAAGGATCACCCTAGATATTGCCCATATCACAGATTGCTTGGGCACACCATAGAGGGTTGTATCAGTTTCAAAGAAAGGCTCGAGAAGAACTTCAAGAATGGGAGCATAACGATCCCCAAAGAATATCTGAGGGAACCTGAAAAAGGTTCTATCAATATGATTTCGGTCGATCCCAATGTTCCGCTTCACTCCTACACAGGTGACGCCAAATGGGACACAGTTCAGACAAAGCTTTCGAATACAATATCAAACCAGATTCCAACTAGCTCGGTACAAGCTAGTTGATATAAAAAGGGTATCAACTAGCTCGGTACAAGCTAGTTGATATTCCAACTAGCACGGTACAAGCTAGCTGCCATGTAGAATTCAGAAACCCTTTCCTATTGAAGGATGTTAGAGTTTGTCTTTTGTTTTTTTTTTTTTACCATTGATATAAAAAGGGTTTATCATGTAAGGTCACTGTCAGTGGGTCCCAACCCTCCCCACCACTATAAAGCAAGAAAAAAAAGGAGTTTGTTATTTTCCAAAGTTCATCAGTATTTGAAATATCACTCAAAATGAGAAATGTTTTGTTGTTCATTCTCTGCAGACAATCTTACATCGAATGAAAAAGTTTACTCAGACATTCAAAGTTCAATCAAGAGATGGGTAACTCAAAATAAATTTCCGACGTTTTAATAAGATCATGACTTGAAGAAAAAAAAATTTCAAATTAATGCCCTGATAACTAGGTCCTGCACTTTAAAGATTTTGGACTGGGTCCTAAGTAAATTTCAGAATAAAATTGTGTGATCGAAATACGAGTTGTTGACTAAGGATATCACGAGTCTTTTAATCTTCGGCCAAGTGATTGGGTCATGACTTTTGAATGAGCTATAATATCCAAGAATTCATCTTAAGAAGTAATCGAGAATTATTATTTAAGTGGTTTCAGACATTCAAAATCCTTAACACGTGTTCCACCAGATATAATAATTCTCAATAAAAAAAGGGGAACAAAGAAAAAAGAGAAAAAAAAATCAATAAAAAAAGGAAGAAACAAAAAAAATCTCCCTGGGAAGAAGCTTGAGGTGGATATATAATCAAAAGTTAGTGTCTGAATTCTCCCTTAATTAATAAAACTCGAAGAGCTCTCTTAAGAAAATTCTTCTGGTATTATACTCTGCAAAAAGTTAAGTCATCTTAAGTCATGTGGTTGACCATTAACGAGCTCATAAATATCTTTGGGAAATAAAAAATATTTTAAACGCATGACTGAAATTTTGAAATCTGCTTAGGCTCAGAAAAAATAAAGTAAAAGGGCTATGTTATTAGTAAATTAATGAAAATTCTCCTCTGAAGTCGTATTTTTTAAGTGCCCAGAAGATTCAACTTCAACGTCAATTCAAATAGTGTCAATGATTTCTCAAAGACAGTGTGAACACCTTTACAAAATCCGTGGTAAAAAAATGACGACTGCTACGCACAGAGCTACAAAGTTGCAGCTTCTCAAGCTATGATGTCCATAGAAATAACACATTTTTATGTGTACTTGAAAGAATATAATTCCGATAGTACCATAAAGAATGAGTTAATTTTACACGTCTCCAGCCAATGGCAGCTCATCTTTTTGTGTACTTGAAAGAAAATAATTTCGATGGTACCATAAAGAATAAGTTAATTTTACACATGCCTCCAGCCAAGAGTAGGGCTTTTTTTTTATGTGTACTTGAAAGAATACAATTCCGATAGTACCATAAATAATGGGTTAATTTTAAACATGCCTTCAGCCAATGGACGGTATCTCAAGAAGCATCGATGACATAGTTGTCTAGAACTGGGTCCAAATCCTAACAACAATGCAACAAAGAGAACTCACAAAACATAAACATTGATCACAGCAAAACACAACAAAAAATAAAAATAAACTCATTGTCATATCAAATACATCAAATTCAAAATCAGCATTTCAACTTCAAATTTTGATCGGGTCAGGTTGACTCTCCTTGACCTATCACTAGGGTCACTTCTCTCGGCACGAAGTTTCTTTCCACAGGAACTCTGGGTCCTATTTTCCGTGCAAAAGTGGTTAGTTGGCTCCATCTACATAGAACCACACTCTTCTTTGCCTTTTTGTCCGGTGTGAATGAGAATTTGGCTGGTTCTATTGGAACTGCATGTCTTTTCACACGAACATTTCTTCGATCAATCATTGAGTTGGAAGTGAGTCCTCAATATGATTTCTTCATACAGATATTTTCCGCACTGCATAAATTTCTATAAATTCCACATAAAACTTCGACAAGATTCAACATTCATACTCATAAGTTCCATAAATTTCTCACTTCATAAACTTTCACAAATCTCTGCAAATTTTCCACAATTTTGGAACCTTCACAAATCTCCGCAAATCTTTCACAATTTTGCAAACTTCACAAATCTCAGCAAACCTTTACAATCTCTGCACTCACAAACCTCCATAAACTTCTGCATTCACAATTCTCAGCAATTCTCCACAATTTTACAAATCTCCACAATCTTTGCACTCACAAACCTCCGCAAATTCTTGCATTCACAATCTCAACAAATCTCTACAATTTTACAAGTTCACAAATCTCCAAGTCGTCGCAAATATGCATAATTCTGCAGCACCTCTGCACCCTCATAAACTCTCGCGAATTTCACAAAATTGTTGCAAAACCCCACAATCACCACAATTCCATAAATGCATGTTTCACAAATTTGTACACTCAGCAAGCGAAATAAACATGATTTTATTCCTTCTCAACACTCAGCACTCAGCACTCAGCACATTTGGGATAGGTTCAATCCTAATCCTTTCACAGCACATTTGGGATAAGGTTCAATCCTAATTCTTTCTCAGCACATTTAGGATAGGCTCAGTCATATTCTTTCTCAGCACTCAGCACATTTGGGATAGGTTTAATCCCAATCCTTTCTCAGCACTAAGCACATTTGTGATAGGTTCAATCCTAATCCTTTCTCAGCACATTTGGGATAAGGTTCAATCTTAATCTTTCTCAGCACTCAGCACTCAGCACTCAGCACATTTGGGATAGGTTCAATCCTAATCCTTTCTCAGCACTCAGCACTCAACACATTTGGGACAGGTATAATCACAATCCTTTCTCAGCACTCAGCACTCAGCACTCATCACATTTAGGATAGACTTAATCTTATTCTTTCTCAGCATATTCTAGGGTAGGCTTAGTCCTATTCCTTCTCAGCACAATTGAGAGATGTTTAACACTAATCCTTTCTCAACATATTTGCACATTTAGGATAGTTTTAACCCTAATCCTTTTACTACACCCCTTCCAACCACGACACTCCTTACAACCATAGCAATCTCTGTAAGACAAAAAAAAATCAAACGACGCAAACATATGACAAATTCTTTCATCCCCCGCAGAAACTTCTGAAAATCTTCAATAAGCTATTGTCCTTGGGTTGAGAATCAAGTCCCAACTCGAATTTCAATTTTACTCTGGTCGATTCATTCTGAGTATGGTGTACTTCGATGGTTATTTTGATCGTGTTGGTCACTTCAGTCAACACCAATACACGCGCCGTGCTTATTCAGCACATCGCACCTATTGTGGGTCCATTTGTTAACCTCATTTTTAGTGAGGTCTTAGTCTCCTACTCTCAGAACCCATAATCTAGCCTTAGGAGTTCCTTGTTGATCATCCTAGCAGACTAGTAATGGAGCCCACCTCTCGTAGAACTTCAAACTGCTTCTTGACTCATTTTTGTGAAGAACTCGCATGAGTGGTTCCAAGCACTCAACTTTTAATTGCATGGGCTAAGGACCAACATGTAGAGGGCCCGAAAATGAGTTCCTATAGGATCAAACAGCCTTAGGTTAACCCTTTGTGACTCAATTACTCGTGAACGCCGCAATTCACGCACTCACTGCACCCACACAACTTTGACTTGAATCGACTCATCCGTCAGCAAACTCGTCCGGACGACTCCGGATGACAAAATAGACTGTGACATCGCGTCCGGAACGTCAACTTTAGCTGGGAAGGACACCCATATTGCTAGGATTAGACGAGCGCACAAATGACACGGAAATCGATGCACGTTTTATTTTATTATTTTTTTTTTTAATTAGCGAGTCGCGGGCTCGAACTCAACCCAAGCTCAACTCCGATTCGATTTGGGTTAGATATGGGCTGAACACGAGCTAATTGACTCAGCTTATATGATTTTAAATTTCAAAATTTAAGTTTTAAATTTATCATTTAATCCCCCATTAAACTTTTCCAATTAAGCTGGCGGCCTGAAAGGAAAATATTCAATCTCCTGCCAATTGCTTCGCATAACGGCTATCGAGCCCGCTCCTTTGATTAGTTCGCCCCGCTGCTATTCTAAAGGGGGGACTAGCCTTCTTCCTCGGCCATCAAGCTCTCCCGTCTTCGGCCTTCCTTCGCTCCCAAGCTCCCCCGTCCGGACTTTCTCGCTTGCCTCTCCTCTCTGTAGGAGACCGCTCGATCCTACTTCTGCTACCTCACTCGACTCCCTCACGCAGAAGAAATCCACCGAGACCGCTCGACCCTGCCTCCTTCCTCGCTCGACCGAATAGCCCCACTCGCCTCCCCACGCAGAAACCTCGCCTGGCTTGCTTCACCCTCTCCCGCTCGGCTCTCTTCCTCGCTTTCCCAGAAGGCCTCGCCTCGATCACTTGGCATGTTCCCTCTATCGCGAACGCCTGATCCCGCCTCCCTCTTCGGCGTCGCGCAGAAGAAACTCTGTCACCTGCTTCGACTCGCTCGACTTCGGCACAGATATCTTTGCTTGGTTCCTCCCTCACGGACCGAAGCATCATCCTTCGATTCGACCCCGTCTCTGCACCGAAAGCATTCGTCTCTTCTTCCTCTCGCCTGACTCCTTTCTCTACACCGAAGCACTCACCTGCTGCTCGCCTCCCCTCTGCGCTGAAATACCGAAGCTTGGCTCCCCCTTCTCCAATTTAAGTTGCAGCGCCCGCAACTGCTGAAGAGATAAACAGAGGCTTCCAGCGCAGGTAAAATCTCAAAATTCACCCAATTAATTTTTTTTTAAAGGATCTGGTTGCGAGGAAAGAATCAATCTCTTACCCCTATGAGGTTATCTATATATGATTATTGATGAAGAGCATGAAACATGAAACATTTCATTTTCAGTAGTTATTTTGTTAGCGCCAAGCTTTAACTTTTTTTACTAATTAAGTTAACTCATTACCGGCGCTGCGAATGTTAATTGTTTTACCTTGTGTCATTTGCGGGATGGTTTACTCGAATTTATACAGCTGTCCTCTTTCATGGATTTTTGTTGACTGTTGCTTTCAACATGTTGACA
>NEWO01001297.1:40168-63133 GCA_003013225.1 Phalaenopsis aphrodite | reverse complement strand
AATGAAATTTACTAAGAGAACACTAGCCTACGAGGAGAGTTCACCATCAAGTCAACTAATTATACAGTTGAATAAATAATAGATGATAATTATGTTGATTTGACATTTTTTGAGACTACTCCTTAATGTTAGCCTAAAAATGAGCCTCTACTGAAACTCAGCAGATGTAACCAAAGCACCCACAAGATGATTGCATGTAAGAGAGCCAATAGCCCCTATATAGATGAACATTCGTTGAAATCCCTCACCCATGTATTAATTAAGGAATTCGTGGGAACAACCGAATCCATCCAACAACCGAACCCATCCAAGAAAAACAACAAGCAATAGAATGTAATGCACAAGTTAAGCCTTTTATAAATATGAGTGAACATTGTAACAAAGCTCATAAAAGAAATAATGACTTTCATCTCCTTCTAGCTCTCTTTCATTGATACAACCTTTCTTTGAGATTTCTCAGTCCTCCAATAAACAGACCAATTAATAGGTCTTATAGTGGCTAGCTCGAAAAAACAGCAAGAACACATCAATAGGAAAATGTTATTACACCTTTTCTTGTGTGCCTCAACAGATAAGTAACCAACAAGCTCGAAAAAACAACAAGCAATAGAATGCTGGAATCAAAAATGCAGATGCACTCCAAAAATACCACATCACGAAGAGCATATCACTCTCCACAAAAGCAGTTGCACTCTCCAAAAACATCAAAGCAGATACAGCAGAAGCCGAACCAAACAGGGGATTTTGAAAATGTATGTTCACTGTCAAAGTAAAGAATGGGGAAAACGAAAATAGTAGATGGAATCAAAAACACAACTTCCTAATCACAAGCAAGAGAAGAAGGGAATAATCAATCCCCCTCCTAACCCAACTCAACATCATTTGGAGGAAGAAGAGTAAGGTATCATGACATTAACAAGCCAACTCCACATCAATTCGACAGCTCATATGCACTGTCATCTATGCACTTCACACTACTAATTGCATGAATAACTACCACTACACATGAATCAACCACCACAACCACAATCTACGGCCAATCTTGAGCCGTCAGCCACCAAACAAGAATGGGTCAAACGAGAAGGTAAAGAAAAGGCAAAACCCTAGTGATGAAAGAAAGGGGTAAAGAACATCACATTCGTTTTTTCCATGTGTTGAAGAAAAAATCGCCGAAGTAGGAAGGATAGGAGTAGAGAAAATATCACATTAAAAAAAATCGTAAAGCACCCTCAAATCTGCGATTAGAAGAAGAAAAATGCTCGTTATACCTCAGATCTGTCGATCGCGGGGCAACGAAGCAAGACGACGAAGGAGAGCCGCAAGGGAAGTCGTTAGGGCTGAAGA
Source organism: Phalaenopsis aphrodite (assembly GCA_003013225.1). Classification (NCBI taxonomy): domain Eukaryota; kingdom Viridiplantae; phylum Streptophyta; class Magnoliopsida; order Asparagales; family Orchidaceae; genus Phalaenopsis; species Phalaenopsis aphrodite. The sequence goes on along the minus strand of NEWO01001297.1, from coordinate 61,789 downwards.
GAAACGAAAGGGGTAAGCGGGACAATGGGTCAGAGGAAAGCGGGGACGCGGCCTAATATCGCGGCCGCGGATCGATCCGCTTCGCCAAAAATTTGCCGCTAAGCGTCGAACCAAACACTGGAATGCGGGACGAAGCCGCTGTCGCACGCCGCGCCGCGCAGCAGAAGCCGAACCAAACAGGCCCTTAGTTAACTTGTGAATGCCTCCATCACTACCCTTTGTGACTCATTTTCCTCTTCTAATGCTCTGACGGTGATTGAAGAGCTGCAATGTCGAAGATTTCCAGTCAACGCGCCCAAACCCTTCAATTTATTCTTCATGAAAAAATTTTTTATATCAGCACCTCTCTCTCTCTCTCTCTCTCGCCTTTTTACCTCAAATTTCTCTGATTTTGTCATTTCTCGATTTTTGGCGTACTCTGATCAATTCAAATAAGGAAATTCGTAGAGCCGAAGAACATGAACTATGAATTGAAAGAACTTCAGTTCTATTAATGTCGAACTCATTTGATGAAGCGTATTTGTTAATTGAAGAGATAGCTACTAACAATTTTTGATGGTCCTCTGAAAGCGCAAATTCAAAAAGAGCAGCCCGTGTTCATGACTCTAACGCAATTTCTATTTTGACTTCTCAAATCACTGCAATATCGAAGAAGTTGGATCAATTTGGAATAAATATATTTCAAACACCACCAGTGATTAAGGAAAATTCATTCGGATAAATGATAGATTCTCAATCATGGTATGAAACTTTTAATTCAATAAATAATCAACCTAATAATTCCTATTCTAATTATTACAATCCTAGTTGGAAAAGTCACCATAATTTAAGTTGGAATAATAATAACTCTAATGGTGTAAATCCACAATGGGGGAACAATCAAGCAAACCCTTTGAGAAATGTAAACAATCAAGGAAATACTAACTATAGACCTTATTATCCTTCCATTTTTAATAGCAATTCACAATTCAAGGAGAAGAAATTGTCTATGGAAGAATTGGTATTATAAATGGGCAATCAATTACAAATTTAGAGAACGACAATTAGAAACATTGAGAATCAATTGGGACATATTGTTACTGCACTTAGCAATAGGCCTCGAGGAACTCTTCATAGTAATGTTATGATTAATCATAAATACCAGAATAAAGAGCAAATTAAAGGTATACAGCTAAGAAGTGGAAACAAAAGTTCAAAAAGAGATTGAAGTTGAGAACAAAGGGGTGGAAATTAAAAAATCTAAGGAAGATATTTATCATGATTTAGAATATCCTATTACACTAATGAAAATTACTGTAGAAAAACCACCACCTTCATTTCCTTAAAGATTGAGATAGCAAAAATTCGATAAACAATTCTCAAAATTTTTTGAAATATTTAAGAAACTAACTATAAGCATTCCATTTGCTAAAGCCTTGGAACAAATGTTGAGCTTTGTAAAGTTTATGAATGATATACTTAATAGAAAAAAGAAGTTTATAGATAATGAGACAGTTGCACTTAGTGAAGAGTGTAACGCTATAATTCAGAAAAAGCTTCCTAAAAAACTTAAAGATCCTGGTAGTTTTACCATTCCTTATGCTATAGGCGAAAGTTTTTTTGGAAAAGCTTTATGTGATTTGGGAGCCATTATTAATCTTATGCCTCTATCTATTTTCAGAAAGTTAAGCTTATGAGAGATTTCCCCTACTATAGTAACCCTCTAGTTAGTTGATCAATTGATCATCTATCTCAAAGGCGTTCTAGAAGATGTATTGGTAAAGGTTGATAAATTTATCTTTCCTGTGGACTTCATTGTGTTAGATATTGAGAAAGATAAAGAAATTCCAATCATTTTAGGGACATTTTCTTGCAACTGGAAGAGCTATGATAGATGTTTAAAAATGTGACATAACCATGAGAGCCAATGATTAAGAAGTTACATTCAAAATATCAAAATCCATGAAAAACCCAATAAAAGGGAAAGATGACGAATGCTTCACAATGGAAATTTGTGATTATTTAAGTAACGATCATTTTATGAAAAGTTTTGAAGAGAAAATGGAACAAGAAGATTTGAAACATGATGATGAGGATTAAATACAAGATAAATTCATCGAAATATATAATGAAGATATAGATTATGTTTAGAAAAGATTTAAATTGTTAGGCACTACGAAAAAATAATTAAAACTTTATTACTTTAATTGAAACAACTCCTGAACTCGATATGAAAGTACTCCCTACGTATTTAAAATATGTTTTTTAGGAGAATTATCTACATTACTTTTTATAGTATCCTCAGAGTTAACTGAATTATAAGAACATAAATTATTAGAGATTTCAAGAAAATATATGAAAGCCTTTGGATGAATATTAGCTTGTATCGCAGGAATTAGTCCTTAAATTTATATGCAAAGAATTTTATTAGAAGATCATCATGAACCAAATTCTTATCCTCAAAGGAGATTAAATATATAATAAAAGAAGTGGTTAAGAAAGAAATTTTAAAATGGTTAGATGTCAGAATTATATATTATATCTCAGATAGTGCTTAGGTAAGTCTAATTCACTGTGTTCCATGGAAAGGAGGTGTGACTGTTGTTGTCAATGAGAAAGAAGAATTAATACTAAAACGACAAGTCACTGGTTAGCAAATATGTATTGACTATAGAGAATTAACCTCTACAATTAGGAATGATCACTTTCCTTTACCTTTTCTGAACTAAATGTTAGATAGACTAGCTGGGCACAAATATTTTTTCTTTTTAGATGGATATACTGGTTATCATCAAATTTCTATTACACTTGAGGATCAAGAAAAGATAACATTTACTAGTCTTTATGGTACTTTTGCTTTCATACGAATGTTCTTTGGTTTATGTAATGCACCAACAACTTTTCAAAGATATATGATGTATATATTTTGTGATTTATTTGAAAAAGGAATAGAAGATTTTATGGATGAATTTTCAGTGTTTGAAACTTCATTTGAATCTTGTTTAAATCATTTATAAAAAGTTTTAAAATAATGTGAAAAGTCAAATATAATATTAAATTAGGAGAAATGCTATATATTCATATATATATATATATATATATATATATATATATATATATATTTATCCTATTTTTATTTTTCTTCTTTTTTTCATTATTTCATTAAAATTTCTCTATGATTTCATCTTAGGTACTCATTCTACATCGTACGCCTTTCATAACAACATCAGATGTCCAACTCAAGCACGTTCCTCCATGTTGGTGAAGTCTGGTCCATCTTCCCTGGGCTTTTCAAGGACAAACTTAAAAGCCTTTGGGCTTGAAAAATCCAGTTGTTTCAAGGTTACTGCAATGGCAGTCTACAAGGTGAAACTGATCTGGCCAGATGACAAGGAAAGTGAGTTTGAAGCCCCTGGAGATGCCTATTTTCTAGACTCAATTGAGAGTTCTGGAATTGAGCTGCCATACTCCTGCAGAGCTAGAGTCTGCTCCACATGCGCTGGCCTCTTGGTTTCCGGCTCCATCGAGCAGTCTGATAGATCTTTTCTTAATGAAAGCTAAATGGAGAATGGCTATGTTCTGACTTGCATCGCATATCCTAAGACAGATTGTGTTATTCGCACCCACAAAGAAGGGGAGCTTTATTGAATGCAGGTATGATGCAGTATCAAAAATTTTCACGTTCCTAGTAATTTCTTGTTGTCTAAGGTTGGTTAGTGTTGCATTTTCTTGGTTATTGCATGTCTCACAATGTGGTGATTCAAATTAGTAATGTTTAATGAAAAATATTAGAATGCGCAATTGCCAATTTTGGGTTGTACTTTGTCCACACCTAGTAATTGCTCAAATAAACAGATAATTTTGAGGATGTGCTATAGAAAGGATTAATACAATAGTGTGAGGTGAGAAATCTCATGTTGAGAAGTTCCAAAAAAGAATAAATTTATAAAATCGAGTTAAACTTTCTCCTGTGTCTATCATTTGACTAATTATCCGTTTTTTATCAAATTCTAATCATGTGTTTGTGGCACTGAGTTTGAAGGTCTGGCGAACTGGATCAGACTCGATTGGAAACCCTAATTTAGTTCAATTGCTTACTTGGAATTTGCTCATGTTACTTCAAACTGAGTTTAATAGTAATTAAAAGATGATGCATAATATATATATATATATATATATATATATATATATATATATATATATATATATANTATATATATATATATATATATATATATATATATATATATATATATATATATATATATATATATATATATATATATATATATATATATTAGGAAATAATGAAAGCAATAAACTCATGAACATTGCAATACTTATTGTAATCTACGAATGTAATTAGAATTACACGATTAACGCAACATCAACATTCCCCGGATATCTGGCTCAAATAATGAAAAATACCACCCTAAAACACCTTCCTAAAACTTAGTTCATTTCCAAACAATATTAAAAATTTTTGAAGAAAGGCCTTATTGTGTCCAATAAATATTACTTTTGTAGAGAGCAAAAGCCAAATATATCAAATCCATCATTGATGAGCGAAACATGCCTACTCGAGCTACAAGTGATTTATTCCCATCATAAATAAGAAATCACTAATAGCACATATAGGAGCTGTTTAGAAGCCTTCAACCCATTTTGCCCAAAACTTATGTTACCTGTGCATGCCAATATTACTCTTGGTCCTCATCACGTGGGCCCTCACATCAAGTGCTCAGAGAACTTGTGCCTGTACCTTATTTTAAGAAAAAAATACATATGAGAGTGTGAAAAAAGGACTCAACCTACAACACAAGAGTGTTAGCATGGGTTATGACATGCAATCATGGTAAGCCATGCCAGGTGGCAGAAGAGCTTAACCACACCTGCAAAAAGTGCATTAGCTTAAATCATTTTTGCTCCTTGATTAAACATAGCTCCCTGCATAAAACCACTCTAATATACTACTATATAAGTCCAAACTCAGTAAACAAACAAAGGTCACAAAAAAATGCCCAGATACGCACAAACCATAAATAATAACTGGTAAAAATAAAATTCTAACTATAACCTATCATATTCCAGTAAACATCTAAAATAAGGTGATCTACACATACCTCTAATTGTGTGTAAATAATGTGGCTAATTTTGGGCATACTCAGTAAACACATAAAGGACATACGTTAGACCTCTTGGAACCTTGGCAAAAACATGTGTGCTTATCATGATTAACTAATTTAAATTGCTCGATGAGACCTAACCACCTTAGAACTACCAAATTAACTCCACCACAGCCATTAGTTGGACTTAGTGACCAGTCCAAACACCATGAAACCACCTAAAATCAAGCCATGGACCAAAGGTCCCCCAAATTAAGGGATCTTATTTCCAAAAATGCACATGCTTAGGATATCTTGCCAAATCCAAGCACATTTGCATTAAATTGTTGTGATGGATTCCTCTGGGTTCCCTGAGCTCCTAGCCACCTCCCCCTGGCCGGCCGGCCAGCCTAGTGACCGGAAAAGCCCAAAACCGAGAGCCACTCCCATGGCACCTCACCCAAATCAAACTTAGAGGCCAGCTCACCCAAATCAAACTATGGAGCTCCTCTGCCCTCCACCTAAGCACCACAATGCACCCAAACTTATGCCGTGAGAGCCACCCCATGGCCATTTTTATAAAAACTTACCTCCCACGGCCATGGGAGGTGTGCTGAAAATTTCTTAGAGAGGCCCCTCCAAACTTCACACAGAGTTTCCCTAAGATCCCCACAGTGCATTCCAACCATTTTCCCTCACCCATTCCCATTGCCGGAGCTCAATTTTGAGCTTGAAACCGTGCCGGAAACCAAGACAGAACCTAATACACCTCCACACTCCACCAAACTTCAATTGCTTGTGCCCACACCTTCACAAGAGTGAAAGAAGCTAGAGCCTCATCAAATCCCCCTTCCACAGAGCCTCTACCATAGCTCTAGACCAACACCAGAAATCGAGCTTGGTCGATTTCACACCTAGAATTCACACCAAGGCCAAGAACTCAATCCCTAGCCTCCTTGGACCCCAACGAACGTGTCAAGCACCTCTGATCGAAGCCTCCCTTCTCAGAGCAAAGGTATAAAACTCCTCCTCCTCCCGAGCTTATTTTGATTCTTCATTTACTTAAACTTGATTTCATGGTACCTTAGCCGTATAAATGTGTTCGTCTCGCTTAGACGAGTCCATAGGATCAAACCCGAAGTGATTTGGTTGAGTCTAGGCTGAGATCTTAAGGTTTTAGTCTGGACGGGCACAGGATCATCCTATCGGGGACGATGACGGGGAGCCGTTCGATGAAGCGTGTATCAAACGGACGGGGGAGATCGAGCCGGATGGCTCTTCGAGACATGAATAGCGGGCCGAGTCAGCAAGCTACGTGGACGACGGCGTCCAACCAGAGCGCGCCACGCATGCTTTCGGAGCCGTCGTAGGTTGAGGTGGCACGAGCGGTTTAAATAGAAAAATAGGGGTATTTTCTTATTTATTTAATACCCTTAACTTCAAAAATACATAACTTTGTGTAGAAAAATCACAAAAATAAAATAAAAATACTCTCTAGCTCAGTGAACAAAGGAGAATAATGTGGAATAATTTTCAAGCACATTTGATGCATAAAATATTTTTAATTAATTAAATACTATTTGGAATCATTTGATTCTCCATACATATTGTCACATCACCTTGGCTTGAAATTTTGACATATTGTAGCCTCTGTAGGGGGGACATTCTCTGGTTTTTCCTAAGTCAGATGAGGTTCCTATACAGAGATCCATATTTTTCAAGTTATTTCACATCATTTCCTTAAAATAATCATGGAAATTAGTATATGGATTATTGAATCCCAAGAAAATTTTAGAAAGTCCATCATGACTAGAAAAACCTTTGGGAATAATTTCATAGGTCAAGTCATTTAAAAATCCTTAAATTTTCCAAATACTAAATCACTAAAATAATTAATTTTGGAAAAGATAAACATTTAAATGACTTGATTTTTTATCTCCACTGTGATTTATGATCCAGAGAACTCATCATAAAAGTTTCAAAATATTTTGAGTTCATTTAATAACTTAAATTGATTTTTAAAGATAAATACCACTCTTAACACTTAAATGATTTTTTAAAAATCAAAATATAACTCAAAAAATTATGAAACTTAGTTTTTTTGAGTTTTCTGTGATCAGGGATATTTTATAAAAATAAAATAATAATTAAAATAAAAACTTAATTTTTGACCTATTTTAAATATTTAAATATTTAAAAATTCATAAAAATCACAAAAATAATAAAATTCATGGAAATGCTCTAAATTGTTTCCTAATCACTTAAGAATAATTAGAATAATTTTCTTGATTTTCTAAATAAAGATATTGAATTTCAAAGCTTAAAGATAATTTTTAAAAGGCTAAAAATGAGTTTTCATTAAAATAATCCCAATAAATCAAGAAAAAATCAGAAAAATATAAAATTTGCTCCTCTGAGTTCTCTGACCTTAGGGAGATTTTTTAAAAATATAAAACTTAATTTTCACCACCTAAAATATTTTATTTTTATTAAATAGCCCAGAACTTAAAATAGTTCTAATAAATCACAGAGAATTCAAAAAATTATGAAATTTTATCCAAAGGCTTCTCTGGTTTAGGTATATCTCCAGTAAAAATGTCAAGGGATTTTAATTTACCTTGGCCAAGTTAAGAATTTCCTTTGAAAAATCCTATTTTGGCATTAAAATAATTATATAAATTAAATTAAAATTTAAAAAATCACATTCTCTCCTCTGATGTCTCAATTGACCCATGAATGAGGTAGGATAAAAAATTTAAAGTCATTTGAATTTAATTTGACAAATTATGAAGTGTTAGAGCCTTAGGGGCAAATGTGTAATTTTGAAAACCTTGCCTTAATTAACATTTAGGCCTAATTCAAGGAGGGAAAATGGGTAACCTCTGATCTTAATCAATTTATTTGATGTTTGAAACACAAAGGGGTCAATTGGTAGAAACCAATCTTGTTTTCTTAATTAAGACTAATAAATTTCTAAATTATTAAAATTTGGAAGTGTATTAAAATTAAATGATCCTGGACTTAGGGGTATGACTTTTGAAGTCAATAATTAATCAATTTAATACCCTTATCTTAATTTTCAAATAGAATCCAAATCATGAATCATGACCATTTAAAGCTTAACCCTTTTTAAAACTAATTAAGACACTCACCTAGGTCTTAAGGGCTTAGTGGTGGCTCAGGCTAAATCAAAATTGACTAAATGAGGATTAGAGAAATAAAAATAACAAAATCAAACATATTTGAAATATCACTAAGCCCAATTAGGATTAAAATTTGGCTAAGTGTTCAAATTACAATAACTTGCCCCCTTTAAGGGTCTTCACCCATATAATTTTCAAATTAAATGATAAATGATAATTACCCCTTTCTTAGGGATAATTGAGACATCGATGTTCACTGAGCATTAAGGATATTTACAGGATGAACCATTAAGCAAAATTATAAGTTTAAATGGACTCGAGGCTTTTCACAAGTTGGTGAGGGAGAGGCATGGACCTGTTTCCCCCTCTTAACTTGTTGGATATCTCAGAGGCCTATTAAACTCAATATTATTTGCTTAAAGAAATCATCCTTAATTAAACTTTTAAGGACTCACTATAATATGACATAGAGTTAGGAAAATTTTATCTTTCATGCTCTTCATAAATTGTCTTAACATGCATTTTAAGTTTCAGGTGGTGGAACGAGAAGACTCGCTAGGTACACTTTTACAGTTTTTCAGCGTTGTTTGTCTTGTACTTTCATACTGTATTTTTATACCTGCAAATTTGCATGCTAAACAACGATCTCACCCTGCATGAAAACTAAAACCATCAGGATAGCCACATACCCAAAACCAAAACTAAAATCAACCAAGATAAAATTCACCGCCACAACATTCAAAATATAAAACAACTCAAAATTTAATCACAAACATCACATAAAACTACAACTTCAACTAAATTAAGATGTCTCTATCGGGCGACGAGATTTCGATTCCAGCGACCGACAGCTTCTTACGGGAAATCCCACAAACCAAACCGAAAATAATCGCCGACAACATTTTTCTTAACTTTTTCTAAGTTAAAAATAAATGTTAAAGGCTTAAAAGTGAATTTTTCATATTTTCTCACTAAAATATTTATATTAAATAAATTAAAAATCACCAAAATACAAAATTTGATTATCTGAGTTTTATGAGCTCAGAGGAGTCTAATAAAAAAATAAAAATTAATTTTGTAATAAAAATATTATTTTTTAATTAAATAAATCATGAAAATTGATCTAAATTAAATAATAAAAATAGAAAATTGATTTAAAAAATTATGAAAATTTGTTCAAGTGTTTCTCTGACCTTAGGAAACCTCTAATATTTTTTTCATAAATATAAATTTTATTTTGGATAATTAAATAAATTAACTTTTGCAAATCCTCTTTTCTAAATTTAAAGAATTATCTAAATTAAATCAAATTTTGAGAGGTTTACATATCCTCCTCTAACATTTTAATTACCTCATGGGCATAACAGTTTAAATCCTCAAATTCATTTGAGTTGTGTTTAAAGAGTTATGAGGTGAAGTCTCCTAAAGGCAAGGTAGTCATTTTAGACTTTGGTGCTTTAATCAAAATTTAGGGTTAACCAGGGATAAATGGGTAACTTTGATCCTAATAAACATGTTTGGATGACTGAAATACAATAGGATTATAAGGTAGAAACTCACCCACCACATTTACACAACATCAACAGATAATAATCTCCCCTAATCTTCATGACTTAGAAGTCGACAAGTATCAAAAGTTTCTTGAGTGAGAGGCTTAAGCTAAAAGGATGATAATTTACTTTCCTTAAGCCCAAAATTGGTGATAATGTGATCTTTAAATGAAAATACACATTACTTAAACTAAAATCTTAACCTTCACCAAATCTCCATTATTATTGTTAAGGGCTTGGTAGTGACCTAGACTCGGTATCTAAGCTCAATCGATTTGATTTTGAAGATAATTGGGTTGATAATCCATATATTTAAACACTACAAGTCCAACTTTACTTGTGGGCACCACAATCTTAAATAACTCAAACTTGTCTTAGGGGCACGCACTCACATAACTCTTAAATGAAACATCAATTCATTAATTGAGTACACTATCCTTGGGATAATTAAATTGTTAAGTTTCACTGAGCAATGGTGTAGTCACACTTCAACCTCGGATGATTGATGGAACAACATGATAAGTTCAAAATGAACTCGAAATAATTCAAGTGAGCCTCAAAGTAGTTCAGGGTTATACCCCGAGCACTTTGGAATCTTTTGAATGTTTTGAAGGACAAATTGAACTTATTGTGTTTTGTCCTAAAATCATCTACTAGGATCTTCTGAGATTCAACTAAATCATAACGTGGGATTTGGTAGCTAAACCTTCATCTACTCATGCAATTTAAATTCCTTGCAACATTATATACATGTCTTGCAAGTACTTCCTTTTCAGGAGGTGGAAACGAGAAGACTCGCCAAGTACGCTTTTATTATTTATAGTATTATTTTCTCTTTTACTTTCTGCATTGTACTTTCATGCTTACAAACTTGCATGTTAAACAATGATGTCACCCTGCATGAAAACTAAAACTACTAGGGTAGCCATAAAACCAAAACCAAATTAAAATAAACCAAAATAAAATTCACAGCCACAACATTCAAAATATAAAACAACTCAAAATTTAATCACAAACATCACAAAAACCACAATTACAACTAAATTGAGACATCTCTATTGGATGATCGGGAATCCCTCAGAGGAGGTAACCTTTGGTTGCTAACAAGGCTTCCCACGGTCTAAATGAAAGTATGGAACTCTTTAAGTCAAGTTTAGTAAATTCATTTGGACTAAGTAAATCTAATAGAAAAAAGTGGTACTGGAACGAGAGAACCGTGGGATCCTAACTGGTGTCGCTCTAATCAACTTTAACATGCCCCATAATATTTAAAGAACTTCTACCATATGGCCGTCTGATTTAACACCATAACTTGACACACTAGAATACTCAAACTCTTCAAGGTAAGGAGCTTGGAGCTAGCACTGTGGGCAACACGACCATCTTCAACTGCAAAACATGTCTTCTCCAACTAAACCAATTTCCTTCCTTAGAATTAAGCAAATGAAGCTATAAGATTTTGAGGTTGTTTGATTATGCATCATAAATCCTCTCCTTATCTTTAGGCCTTTGTACAGCTCTGTTGTACAATATAAGCCATAACTTGTCTTAGGATTCCAAGGTTGTCATCTGTCACGACTTAAACCCTTACATATTCTAGGCTATTTGTGTGATCGTTTCACACGAATGTAAGCCCCAAAAAATAAAATTGGTAGGATACAACATTTAAATTTTTCTCCTCAAAATTAAAGCCAAACCATAAAATAGACTGGGATGTCACCGAGGTTCTCCTTCGGATCTATGACATCCCCTAGTTCTTCCTCTTTTGGATCTACAATAAATGCTCCAAATTTGAGTCATTTCCATTTCACACCTTATTTATCTGATCTAGTTGAAAAGTCCTATTCTTTTGAACTCTTTGAAGATAAAGTTTTCCTGATTTTTATCGAGAGTTTTTTTAGATGACTTCGGTCATTTAAGATGTAATTAACTGCAGAAGCTTGCCCTTATAGGAAGCTTGTCCGAACCCAGCTTAATATAAACCCTATTTAATTCTTCCAATTAGATAGGGGAACTTGTCAGCAAATAAAACGGTTTCGCAGACAAAACGAACGTCATATAATTCTTAGTTTATTTGATCGAGCCTCATCCTCAAATCTTGTGTTTATCCTTTGGGATAGATATAAGGGTCAGTTTGATTTCATATTTTTCTAAAACTTATATATATATATATANATATATATATATATATATATATATATATATATATATATATATATATATATATATATATATATATATATATATATATATATATATATATTAAAGCGTCCTTCCGAAGCGGGTGACGGGATTTCGATTCTGGCGACCGACAACTTCCAACATGCAACTCCTACAACCAAAATAGTGACGATAAGGTTCTACAGTCTCCTTTTCAATTTTAACATATTTCTGAACTACATCCTCAAATTCTCTTCCACTCCTCAACTTAACAGCTTTCACATGCTCAATATTCTTCTCCTTAGGATTATTATCAGTGTTTCTAGAAAGAGTTCCTTGGAGTCGATTGCTAAGTTAGTTAACAATCTATCCTAACAGGTTTTCTATGTTCCTAATTGATTAACCTTGACTTTGCAGTTGATTCCCCATCTGCAATACAACTTCCTCTCAAGACAACTTCTTCTCTTTGAATTGTGGGTTAGAGATAAATCCCAGAGGATAGGAAGGTCTATAACTGGCATTGTCATTCCAATTTCCTAAAGGTCTGTTTGGTTATTACCCCATTGTTAGTTTTCCCCACCATAGTTGTGTCAGTTAAATTTAGGATGGTTCTTCTAACTTGAGTTATAGAAATTAACATAATGATTGTTGAGTCTTTTGTTAATTGCATTTATGGTTTCAAATGATGAAGTATTAACATCAAGCAATTATCTAAACAAATTTTCCTCAATTACTGGAGGTACTTGAGGTTAGTTCATTCTGAATCGAACTAGCTTCCTATATATGGCTGCTATCTGAGAAGTTAAAATCGAAAACACGTCTATGTCATGTACACTAGCTACCTTCTTATGGCTGACCCTCTCAGAAGACCATTGGAAATAGATTTTATGGCTGACTAGAAGATAAGCTTCATAAAATAGATTTGACATGAGTGATCCACTAGCGGCAACATTAATAACAAATCTAAGGGATCCTACTAAATCATTTTAAAAAGTTCAAAAAATTAGCCAATCATGCAGTGCATGATGTTGGCACTTTTTAATAAGCTCCTTAAATCATTCACAAGCCTCATATATTGACTCACCTTCGTGTTGACAAAATGAAGTAATATCGTTCCTAAGTCTAGATATCTTTTAAGGCGAAAAATACTTAGCTAGGAATTTTTATGCTAATTTACCCCACATCCTAATTGATTCTGGTGCTAAAGAGTTCAATCACATTTTGGCTTTACCTCTTTAGGAAAAGGAAAAAATCCTAAGCTTAATAGTGTCATTCGACATACCATTATAGCAAAATGTGGCACAAAGTCCTAAGAAACTTGCTAAGTGTAAATTTTGATTGTCAAATGTGGTTCCACCAAATTGTTCTGCGTCATTTGGATGATAACAGACTTAATTTCAAATTTGTTTGTTTCTACGACAGAGGTTTGAATACTTAAATTTCATCTGTCATATGATTAGCGTAATCTCGTAATGGTTTATGTGTGTTATGATGATCATTAATCAATTCATGGATATCTAAATTGATTTTTGATTGTTCATCATTTCTTCTACATGTTCGTGATGTATTTTCTATTTTCTAATCCTCCTAATAGTTCTCCCTAGTTCTGAATTGTAGTTCTCCCTAGTTTTGAACCGTAGGGTTCAAGTCCTGTAGATCTTGCACTATGCATTTATTAACAAAAGACTCAACTAGTAGGTTTCACACAAACACACAACTTATTTTTAGAATTTTTCTGTTTCAAACAAGCAATAAATTAAACACAAAGACTATTAATATGGATTTACAAGTCTAGATCTAAATGGTTCAGTTCAAAGTCTTCTAATTTAACTACATTGTCGCTCCCGGGCAATGGTGCAAAAAATCTTGATGTGGACATGGATTAAGTCCAGGTGCACTTGTACTCTAGGGCGTTAAGCAAGTGTACATACCGCTTTTGAAATATAAGACTTTTGAGTCCAGGTTATCGAACCCATAGGGAGCAAGGTGTTTAAGTTTAGGAAAAGTTCTAGCCTACTACCTCATTTACCCATTTGTGTTAGGTTCTAGTTCGCTCAAGGATCTACAACCAACAAATAGGTATTAGTGAAAATCAAAGGGCTTCTCTCTATAATAGTCAATTTACTAGTGGATAATTTCTAGATCATCACCATAGTTTCAGAATGGAAAAAATAAAACCCGAACCTATGTTGCATATATCGTCTTCGCAAAGCCCCATCAATTTCTCGTTGTTTATCATAACCTTCTTGGCAAGAAACGACATTGCCCAAGCCGCAGCTTTCTTATTCTTCATGAAAGTTCAAACAATGATAGCATCTGCCTGCTTTATCTCCTCAGCATCAAAGGCAAACAACATTTCATCCGTTATTTGACTGAATTCGTTTGGAAATAGGACCTTGTTGACAGTCTTAAGGCCGATATATTGAGAAAAAGACAAGAGCTACTTTTCGATCAAAACTCCTTCAACGAGGCAGTGTCCGACGCCTTCTTCCTCTTCAAGATGCCTTCGGTCGAAACAGTCATAATTTCTTAGCTTGTGGAAAACAAGCCGATAAAGAACTTCAATTTATCACCCTTTAACTTGTTTTCCATGTCGAATTAAATGCAACCATCGACTTCCACCTAAAACAATAACATGTGGGTAAAGAAGTCTGTCGACTAGGAAATCCCCATGCTCCAGCAGAAGACCACATACATTATAATAATTACGATAAAGATAAGCTTAATTTGAGCTAGAATAACATCATATTGGTTAAAAATTCCCTGGAAAGGGCCACCCTCAAGCCATACTTCAGTTAATCCAAATAAAGGACAAATTCATCACCAAATCAATTTGCAGCCTTTTCATCATGGCAGCTAGCACGGAGCTTTATGGTGGGGTCAAAGATGAAAGCCTTCTATGCTGATAACACTTGTGAAAAGATCAAAATAAATCGCTCGATCACAATTACTAACCTATAGTTTTGTGGAGTACACTTTGGGGCCATCAAAAAAAGAGAGAAAATTTTGAGCAAATGGAAGAAGCAAAACGGAAGAAAGACAAAAGAACACAACACAAGCACAAGAACAAGAAAAACACACAACCCCAATTTATAGGGACAGAATAACAGAGGAACCGTCGCACATCAATTTCAAAGAAGAAGCATCACTTCAACACAGAATTCGAGAAAAAAAATATAATTTTATTCAAAAACCATTAAAGGTTACATTTATACTCTAGTACGATAAGAGGCTTTTTACGAATTGGTCTTTGGCCGCCTTAACCAAGAAAAGACCCTTCTTAAGCAACCTCTACAGCATTTGCCTGAAAAGTTTGAACCAAATCTCTCTGTCCACCTTAGCTAGGGCCCTCTGCATGAAAGCCTGTTCATGAATTACATACACCTCCAAGCAGAGAGCTGATGTTTCCACCCACACTTTCTCCAAGCGAACTACCACCTCACACAATTCCTCCTCTCTCTGAGCCTCGACAAACTTAGCCAAAGAAATATCCACTTCATCTAGGAGGCAAGCCAGTATCCTCGGGGACACCCTACATCCCTTGATAATTCTCTCACAAATCTCAATAGGGTGAGTCAGGGAGCTGACCATTTTTTTTTTGCTCTCAGTCAACACATGGTGTGTAGGAATTAATGTCATAGCTGAGTTCTCACCAACACCAATTAGTAAGCTTTTGATTTGTGCACCCTCAATAATTTTGAAAGATAAACATAGGAAATAAGATGATAAAAAGAAAATCAAAAGATTATAAACAAGAAAAACCACTCAAACCCAAGATTCTTTTCATCCCATACCGAGTGTTTGAGACTCCACCATCATTTAATGACAGGAGATCACTAGTAGCTCCTTTCATCATGGTCGACTAAATTCTATCACTCACTCCTTGCACCCTGGCCAATCGAGGAGTACTAACAGCTTCTAGTAACCAATTTTTTGACCTGAAACTGTGACAAAAAACTTAGTCGATGAACCAATGCCTGAACCACCCAACTCCTTTTTAGCATTAGCTCTAGCTCGGCCTTTTTTTGGAACCCCTTGGATCGAATTAGATGCCCCTCTTAATCTATCCTCTCGAATATCTTTGGCTTCTTGGTGAGTTTGTTATCCCATTTGTTCTTTAGCTTACCTTCGTGGTGACACTACTTCTTCATCCGAATGGCGGTCAATACTTTTTCTCGGTCCATGGGTTTTGGTGAGGGATTCGACCCTAACTCCATAAGGATATGTAGCGAGTCTAGTGGTTTCTAGGAAAGACAAATGCAAAGTGCTGAAGATAGTCCATCACGCCCTATTTATAAGGGCAATGTACACAAAACCATGATAGTTCAATTGTTGTTTAGTTACGATAATTGAGATTTACTTTAAAAATTCTTTTGTTCATATCATAGTTGTCTATTTCAAGAGGCAAGAGAATCGAAAATAAAATATGTAAACCAAATATGTGTCAACATGAATCCAAAGGTAATCTACGAATCAGATTAAGGAGGACAAATGAAAAATCCTCTAGTAGAGGCCTCACATGTCCGACCCAGTGTTAGCTAACTGAGCCAAGGGCCTTCAAGGCCCAAAATCGACTTTACTCCTCCAACGCCTAACCATACTAACACAACTAGAAGCTCCCTAAAAGGTCCCCCAAATGACATCCAAGGTCAATAATCGGATAAGTCGACCTACCATATCGATTAAGAGCCAACCGACCACCCCGAATAAGAGCTGGTTTATGTCATTTTAGTAGACCAGTCTAATGGCTACAAAGTGATAGGCTCAAACATGCAAAAAAAAAAAAAAAAAAAAAAAAATCTAGAATACCATATATGATCCCCTCCAGCATAAGTAAAACATATACTTCTACATATTGTCTTTTTACATCGCATAAATAGGAGGATCATAATGTATAATAGTTTTTTTTTTTTCCTTTTTTGGGGAGACAACCCTCTTTCGAACCCAAATTTTCAACACAGAGCTCAAGAATACCCCAGCTTGCCCCATAGGAGTAAGTCTATCTCTTCTAAATTCTTCAACCATTTAGACTACAAAACATCAACCCTAAATAATGTAATCTTATGATCTTAATAAGTTCCACCATCATTCCTCCTACCACTTCTTCTAATCATAAGAGGATCAATAAAAATATTTAACACGAGGTAAGGAAAAGAAAACAGTGTAAGCCATCATAATATAAATTTAAGGTACAGCCTCTTGCGATGCTTATCAAAAGTTCTCTTCATTTATTGTTACGTTAGTGTACCCATTCATGAAATTTTATGCTCATTAAAAATATTGAAATAAACATTTCCTAGAGCACAAAAATAAATAAATATTAATTTATCTGCTCCTTAATTGACCTTGTGAAAGCATTAACTTTCAATTTGCATAAATAAAGAGCCTTTTTAGATGAAAATTAGATGTCTAGCATCATTAAAAATAATAGTTAAAAAAATAATCCAAAATTTATTAACGATTCGAAGGCATCAGAATGTCAAAGTAAATTACTCTAATTGCCTTAAAAATTGATCATTTGATGATCTAAAGACTTAAATGACTCATATTAAATGCAAAATCTATTGATGACATTAAGCATATAAATGTTTAATTTGGTAGATAAAATACAACTGGAACACACGGCACAAGACAAACAAGACAAACGGAGTTCCAAATTCTAAGCAGCAGCTGAGAACTGACGCTAATTCTTTTCTTCATGAGCATTGCTTTCACTCTCATCCTTTACTGGAAGCTCTTCCTCAGATTTTCGCTTCTTCGTTACCCCATTCCCTTTATTTCCGGACTTCCTCGCATCATTCTTTTTTCTGAACTCTGCAGAAAAGTAAAAAGGTCAGATCCAATTTCATTTTCTAATGGAAGATAAGAATGCACATTGAATTTAAATTTCAGCTTAATCATAAATTACCAGATAGCAACTCAATCGTCTGTTCTATAGAAGGCTTTTATTAAACACAAAAAATCATTCATAAAAGGTATCTTAAGATGGGACACGAGAACAATGACGTAACCACAATATATTAGATGGCAAATTTTGTCGATGTTGAATCATGATTTATTCGATGAGATATGCCCAAGTATCGGAGCAGTGGAACCAGGAAAAGGAGAAGTAGAGAGATAGACAAAGGAAAAGGAAATAAAAAACACATATAGACTTGCCCCGTACGAACAAACCGGGTTATTTTTGTGCTATGTGATCTATTTTATATCTTGAAAACAGGAGTTATAAAATAGAATGGGAGATCTCCCTACAAGGGAGAATCTAGAAGGAAGAGCCTAAAGAGGCCAGGGCCTAAGAGAGGCCAAAAGCTCCAAATACATGCTACGAATGCAATAACCCTTTTTTTTTTTGAGAAATTTAATGAAAAATTTTGATTACTTAAAATATACCTCAATTTTCGCCCTCATATTTCGATTGACCTAATTTAACAAAAATTATATGCTTCAAATCAATCAATTCCAAATAAAACACCATATGATAAATATGAACGAATTGGGAAATATAAAATTTGAAAGTTTTCAATTTAAGTTACCTCAATTAAACCTTATTTATTTCTTAATTCCTCCTTAATCTTCCGCAGCACTATTAACAACCGACTTAACACCATTTTTTTAGTTCCTTGTTGTCGAATAGGGCACTGAGCTTCCCATTTTCCTTCTCTTTCTATTTTTCTCTCTCACGATCCATCACTATGTTCGGTTCACACGAAGAAAAAGGCAAGGGAGCTTCGCCCTTGCTACAGTGCAAGGGAATTGAGCTGGGTCACGAATAGCAAGGGACGAGCGGCACCTGAGAAGGCCTTAAGGTGCATTTGAGGTTCAAAACCTTTGCATTTCCTCGTTTCTCTTTATGTTCCCCCTCTCCCTATCAGTGCCCGTTTGGGGTAGCTTATAGGGTGCGGCGGAGTTTTGAAAACACCGCCGTCCCGTTTGAATATCACGTTCGGCTGAACGATTTAGTGTTGCGGCGTTTGGATATCGTGATTTCCTTAATACCTTCGCAAGTCGGAGGAACCCCGCGTCCCACGTATGATTTTCGCGTTTAGGGTAAGAATTCCTCTGTTGCCCTCCTGAGATCTCCCTCGCCCTTGCTCTTTCGAGGAGAATCGACCCTCTGCTCCTTCACTTTGACGGAGATCGGCGCACATAAGGTATTATCTTCAGCCGATTGTGCCTTCCCAAGCGTAGGAAACTTCTCTCGCACTCGCCTCCTCCGCCTTTCTCTTCTCCTTCTCCTTTTGCTAGAGCATGAGAGGTCAGTGCTTTAGTAGGAATCATTGCCTTCTTGCCCTAAACACATGAGAGTTCCTTCTGCTTCTTCATCTCTATTGCAAATTTATGCTTCGGAATGTTGGATTTTCAAATATGATGCGGTTATTTGAAAGAGCATAAGCTTTCCTGTGGCATTTTTACATACGTATGACCCCCTAGAAATTTTTTGAGTTACAATATTGAAACGTTGACATGCTGGGAATCAAATTTGTGCTTGTAATGAGGGGGAATGTTGGAATGTTTGAGAACTTTGGTTCTATCTTTGCTTGCACAATAGTGGAATGTTGTCTCATTTCTATGTTTTGGTATAATGGGGCATTTTACATTCATACAGTGGAAATGGCATTTTACATACATACAGTGGTATTGGTTGTGACAAATTTCTGTTGAAATGCATCGTTTTGATGTGGTGGAAGGGTCTGCTGCTATTCATCATTTGATGCCTTTCATCTCTTGTTGATTCATTTGGATGGTATGCATATCAAATTAAACCGAATACAATTCGGTACAAAGGAGTGTTGCAGTATTGCTGCTTTGGAAATTTGGTTAGCAGTGGTGGATGATGTGCTTTGTGTTGCCTCTGATGGGGTAGTTGGAGCTTATAATATTATTGCAGGTCTAATTTTAGCTGATGTATGCAAACTTTGCTTAGCAGAGGTGGATGATGAGGGGCTATCTGTTTGCTTCTCGTGATGAGAGGCTATTTGTTTGCTTCTCATGTTGTCTTTCGTGGAATACCTTCTCGTGCTGGATATTTTGGTTGAGGGGCTATCTGTTTGCTTCTAACTGCTTATATTTGCTTCATTGCTTCAAAGTTTCTTTAATATATATATAAATTTGTCATTGTTGGTGATTTCTACACTTTATTGGTTAGTTGATTAGCACCAGAGAGCATATTGTAGTGTTCTTCATTGAGATTCAAAGCTATGTAACCTAGCACAATATCTTAATAAAACATGTTTGATTCCCTTCTGTGGATGTAGGTCTTTGACCAAACCACATAGTTATTTTGTGTACATTTATTTTATTTTTTTTTATGAGAAAATTGCACCACTGTGGAAATGTTTTGTGTATCAGGTAATGCAAGTACTTATTTTCCTTTGTTCCATATAGTTCCAACATGTCTAAGGCGACTGAAGGGGGACTGTCTGCTATGTGGGATAAAGAAGTAACAAATATTTTTGCGATCTATGTATTAAAGAACTAGAACTAGAAAATAGGCCAACCACGTATTTCAATAAGGAAGGTTTGCAAAATATTGCTAGAAGGTTCAAAGAATTGACAGGGAGGGATTACGACAGACTCAAATTTAAAAATAAATGGGATCAGTTGAAGGAGTGGAAAATTTAGAATGAGCTCAAACGTGGATCCACAGGGTTGGGTTGGGATCCCGTTAAACGACAATCGATATTCCAGATGAATTGTGGGATGAAAGATTGAAGGTAATAATACAATCTTATTTTGTTAATTCCCGTATTTTTTGGTTAATGCCTAAACCCCTCTGATTCCATTCAATGTTGTAGGTCATGCCAACAGTCAAAAAATATAGGCAGGCGGAATTGAGCCGAAGTTCAAGGAAAAACTGGATATTATGTTTAAGAGGGTTTCCGCGACTGCAAAGCATGCATTCAACCCAAGCGAGTTGGGATTTGCAAGAATACCATATGACTTGCCACCTGAACATGTTATAGCTTATGAAGAAGGGGGCTTAGTATTAACCAAAAGAAGATGGAATAGTTCAGTTCCATGTCCAAAGGCCCAGGCTTGGCAGGAGGAAGAAAAAGAAAGACAGTTTCATGAAAAGTTCATTTGATCAACTAATTGCTATCTTTTCAGCTCCACCTCCTCTAGCTCCCCCTGACAGCACCATCTGGGACTGCGCTGTCATTTTAGATATTATTCAAAAAATAGTTGTCGATATGCGCTTTCAGACAAAATGTGTTAAGAAACTTGAGAACCCTACTCGTAGACAAATGTTCATGGCGCTGTGACCCAAGTTGCGCATTGAATATTTACGTGTTTTAGTAGAAGAATGAGTATGGTATGTATTAAGCTGTCACTAAATTTTTCATTTATGTATTGTTATCACAGCAGTTTTATTTACTCTTCTGAACAATTTATGCAATTCATTTTCTGATACTTTGTACTCGATGTTTTTACTATTTCATTTTCCCGCCACCACTTCTCCATAAATTATTTCATCCTAATGCATTTCTCATTTCAGGATGGATCCACAGCAAAAACGTCGTAAAAGAATAGCATGAGCTGCAGCTATAGCAATATTATTGTTGGAATACTACTGCTCCAGCACTAGACGGATACCACGCATGACGTCCGCATATGTTGGGAACAAATGGGTGAGTGAGATATTTGTTGGACATCCCATAAGGTTCAACAACATTTTTCGAATGA